>AJMS01010077.1:0-13070 GCA_000263175.2 Phaeosphaeriaceae sp. UM 1110
ATGTATTTGGTGATGTCCGAGGATGCTCAAACTGCTGAATCGCCTGTAACTTCTTCAGCCTCAGCTCATTTCTGTGGCACCTTGATGTCACATATCCAGGTGAATCAACACCAAGCCCAATGTCTAAACCCTTCACCACTGCATCTGATTGCCCCAGCGACATAGCCTGTGTAACCACTTTAAACGAAATTGGCTGTCGTCCCGCTAACTACAACAGACATGCTTAAACATGTCGAAATTCGTTATTGGGATAGCAAGCATGGACGCATATTACAACATCATCAACAGCCACAACAGCCGAGTCACCAGCTCAGGCTTTCACCGTGCGTGCGCTACAGACACAAGCGACAAAGTGTTGAAAAGCTTCTGGAGACATTTTTATCCTGGCGTACACAATTTTGCAGCAAGTGATATTCGTATCACTCGAAAGCATCTGTGTGCCTCCGCGCTCCTTGATAAGAACATCGGATGGTGGTCAAATATGACTCGACACTCTCCTTGCTATCCTATGGGAGTTGGAGATCTAATAACGATTCGGATGGAAAGGTCGTATGTAGCGCTTGTAGCATAGCGAAATGAGGTATACTTGAGATGAATGCGTGGTATCAACGTAAAGTATACTATATATTGGACAATGCGATATGATCCATGGGAAAGATTGTATGCTGACCCACTGCGATGCAGAATCAAGATACTATACACTGCACGCGCACATTGACAAGATGTAAATTATTGAATATGTCGTGGGTCTACGATACTCGGACTCGCATGCGACTCGGTGCAGTGGGAGCTTGAAAATTGATGCTTGGGTGTATTGTTCATTCAATGCTCTTCATCTCCACGCATCTACATCCCTTCCTCACCCTATATTCACCGTGCTACCAGATATACATTTACACATCAGCCCAGAAAAGGAGAGTGTGGTGGTTATGAAGATTAATTATGTCATGTTAGAGTTCCTATCCGTGCAGACCATGGAAGGAGTATTTCGCATCCAACCGATTCCTTCCTCAGGTGTCATACCCTTGTAACACCTTCTATGAACATTCCGTAGCAAGCGAAATACAAGCATAGCTTTGTGTAGCCATGCGAGATCAAAAAAAGAAAACTAGCGCCAAGTATGCTACCCATCGCCCTTCGTGAACAAAACCAGGCCGAGGCCGGGGCCGAATTTCGAAAGATGAAACTTTTGGAGATCCGGTGTATGTGTCGTGAAATGTGGACAGAGGAAGACTCACCCCAAGCTAGGGGAGGTTTCGCGCCCCTATATGCAAAGCCGCCGTAGGCCCGTGAACTTTTTGTTGTCGTGTAAAGATCATGTCGAAATGTGAAAAATGTCGTATCGCTCGCTTTGGGGTACTGTAAAGACTGGTATGGCAGTGCCTTTATTCTCTCCAATAATTTCAGGCATTGTTGCCCCAAGGACCAGTCTCACGACCCAAGCCTGAAGAGCCAGTCGCGCGATGCCCACCGACAGGTGCAAGGTTGGGGCTCGCTTTCCCACCTCCACTACCCCATGACAAACCACTTAGGCGCTTGTTGCTTGTGCTAGACGTGGTTGAAGCCCCATCTCTGCCCTTGGCAAGGTCCTCCTCTTCCTCCATGCTGAATAGGCCCTGCTCTTCCTCGATGCGTTCGCGGTTAATGCTACTGCTGCTGACTGCGCGGTCCATACCAAGACGGCCCCCGGAGCTTCCAACGCTGGATCCAGAAGTCACGCGGTTGATGCCGGGATGCATGGGATTACTGGTGTAGCCTGAATCTTCGCGGGAGGAGAGTCGAGTGCGTTGCATCTGCTGGCTGAGCATGCTCATGGAAGCATGGCGGGGAGGTGACGATACGAAGGGGCTCGTGTCGCCGGATGTTGGTCGGTTCATAGCTCGCAGAGAGGGACTAGCGCCTGGGTGAAGAGTCGAGTTGCGCAGCGGAGAACCAACATGACCAAATGCTGACGCTCCTGGCGAGCCTGACTCGAATCCGCCGTTCGTTGAGGACTGCGGCTTGCCCCATAGCGACTGAAAGCGTGAAGGGGACGCAGTGGCAGCGTTCGGAGAGCCGATCCTGAGGTCCGAGGCAGTAGGGGATGCTCCAAGTCTTGACAGCGAAGTCCGGTGCGAGAGTGAATTTCCGTCCAAATCAGCCTGATCACGCGAAAAGCGACGCAT
Organism: Phaeosphaeriaceae sp. UM 1110; assembly: GCA_000263175.2. Taxonomy (NCBI): domain Eukaryota; kingdom Fungi; phylum Ascomycota; class Dothideomycetes; order Pleosporales; family Phaeosphaeriaceae; species Phaeosphaeriaceae sp. UM 1110. The sequence goes on from AJMS01010077.1 coordinate 2,166, forward strand.
CTTCTCTTGCGGGGTAAGCAGATCGCTGAGGGAATTTGGAATCAAGTCCTCCTCGAACTTGCCAATCAATTCCGAATCATCCCAGTCTTCATCCTTGAACGCGGGTCGAGCTCCTACGCTGGAGGACATGATACCACGCGAACGATTTGCCGCAAGTTCGGAATGTAGCACCCGCCTGCCCGCTGGCTGCTCCACAGACTCTGGTGGTGAAGATCCTAGCATAGCCCTACTACGCGAACCATCGCCAAATGCCGAATCGTGCAGGTTTCGGATCGCCGCTGAGTCGTTGTGGTATGAAGATGGCGGTGATCCGGCGAGAAATTTGGCGGGAACTGACGACGCTATGGGACCGTATCGTGCCATGTGAGAAACGCCTTGGCTGTCGAAGGAGGCTGGAAGAGGAACGTCCATGACACTAAGACCCTTTTGCACGGGCGAGAGAGGGATCCTGCTGCCGTCGTCGGGCGGCGAGCCATAGTTGGATCCTGGGTGGGACGAGAAGGTGGTGTCGATGGTGGGGATCATGTCGTACTGGTTCTTCTGGTTCGCGTAGCCGTCGTGCATGCCATAGGGATAGCCGGGCTGCATAGGAGCCATGTGTGCCTGCATGGTGAGCAGAGAGCTGTTAGGAGCAAGCTCAGGTTGGTGTGGAATATGCATGCGGCCAAAGTGCCCTCCGCCATTGTGACGATTGACGACCTGGCCGTTGGGCAGGATGTGTGCGAGGGCGCATTTGTGGCCGAACTTGCAGTTGCCCTGGAAGAGTCAGTCTTTGGCAAGTGGAAATGCAGCAAATGTCGCACCTTTGTGAAGTACTTGCAGGGCGCTCGCTCTGTCAGCGGCTCGTCTGAATGCAGAAACGGGCAGGCTTTTCCAGCCTGGCAAGCGCCTTGTCGGTAGAACTTGCAGGGCACGTGTGACGTGTCTGGGCCAGTCAGCAGCTGTAGCAGCACGCAATACCACAGAATGTGCGTACTCTTGTTGTTGGGCGGGCTGCGCGGACCAGCGAAGTTCATGTCGCGGTGTCCGTGGCCATTGCCCATGCGCCCGCCTGGGACTGCCATGGGCCCGTTGCCGTTGGGTCCGGCCATTGCGCCGTTGGAGGGGTGGTGTCGCAAATCGCGAGAGGTGCGGCGGGAGATCTGGGGCGGCGGCGAGGTGAAGGCCGAAGGCGGGGGATTCAGTTGGTGGGAGAAGGGAGCGTGTTGGAGGTTTGGCGGGGGAGCGTGTTGGTGATGGTGGGGCGATTCGGGCGTGGCATCTGAAGTCGCTGGCTGGCTCGGTGCAAAGGTCGTCATGGCTCTAGCGCGCTTTGGTACCTCAGTACTCCCAAAGGCGCCTCGAGGTGTGCAAGGTCGCAGGGCCGGGTTGAGGTGAGAAGGCGAAGAATCCGGGGATGCAGATTGATATCACCTACACGCCTCGCGAATGGCGGCAGACAGGCACTAGACTCCACTCGGCTGTTAGAAAATGGTCGCTTACGGCGGCGGCCAGCCCTCAGGCTTCAGCGGACACGTCCGAGGCTGTGGTTCTCTTGGCCCGACGGCGACCGCGTGTTGGTGGACGGTGGCAGGAAGAGCAATAAACGAGCTGGCTGGAACCATTCGCAGACGCCGACTATTATTGTGTATTTATGTATATATGCATGCAGCCAAACGCTCCTGCGAACGGCCTCTCCCGCGTGATCCACCTCCCCATGACACCATATCTCGTCGAGGCAGACATGCAGACGAGCAGGGAAGGCGCGGTGCGCGTCGTGCCTTCCGACTGCTGTCTCGCGTACATGCACATGGCCCGACATCTAAGACAGATTCTCTGCCATCCATTACTGTGGAAATCCCAGCCAGCCAATCAATATTGCCCCAGCCTCAACTCTACGCCTCAGGGTCCTCCACCTCAATGTCATCTGAACCCGGACCAAAGCCCCGACGCATCATCTGCAGCACACCTGCAGCCACTTCGACGAACGTGCTAGACCTGAACTGTATACATGCTATTCTTCAATACAGGCTATGCTAATCTTCATAATCGCCACCACCTCCACCTTCCACATGTACAAGTCTCCAAATCATGCTCCAGCGCATCTTCCGGCAACCTACCAGTGTCCGATTCTCAGGATCCCCGCCGCGCATGTGTTGTTGTACCACTCCATCTGCAAATCGTCCATCATGTGCACCTGCGGGATCTTGAGGCCTGCCGTGAATGCGTTGAACTGGATGCCCGACAGCCCGCGGAACTGCTCGTTGAAGGTGACCTGTGTGAGGCGGCAACGGATGTAGCCGTAACACGCCGGGATCGTCGTGTTCTGCTCCGCCACAAGCACTTCTTGCTTCAGCGTGGCGTCGTAGCGGTAGCCCCAGATGCGGAGTATGCAGGGTGTCAGGCCGTTGAGCGCACACCCAAAGTAGCCAGAGTACGCGTTGAACCAGTATGCGCTGACCGACGCACGTGGTCCGGCACCCAACTCGCCGGGGAGCAGTGTGCCTGCGAAAGCGTTGTTAGGAAGCAGACGGCCGGTCAACGGCAAGAACATGGCGACGTTTGGTTGCGAGACGGCTGGATATGGCTCCCACTTATCAGGCACATTGGTGTACCCATTTGCGTAGAACATGTGGTGGTATGGGTTCCTCAGCCCAGTCGCGAACAGGACATGGTCGCCACTCGAGTTGACCGTTGTGTCGTCGAAGTTGAGAGTGAAGTTTCCTGATTCTCCACATGACCTTGGTCCTGGGCTTTCCACCGCAGACATTTCCGCTTGCGTGGCCGTCGAGGTCGGAACAATGTCTGATGGGAGCGTCTCGACGACTTGTGCAGCGGCGTCCCTTCTCACTCTACCGTGCCCAGGCACGTCGTCATCGTAGATGGTCGTTACCACAGTCCTGAAAGTTCGCGGACTTGACGAGAAGAGTTCGCGAGATGGAAGTGCCGACACTGGTGTTTGCCGCACAGATCTGGTGATTGGTAGAATGGTCTGCAGATCGGAGGGGAGTGGGCCGGTCACTGTAGGATAGACACCCGTCCAGTAAGATATCGTTGTCGTGATGTCGGGTGTGGGAAAGACGAAGCTGTATGAAACATCACCATACGCTACCACCCTCGTCGTGAGGCCACGAGCTGCAACCAAGGATGTCTTGTTGGCCCCCGGCGACGCAGTGGCAGATGGACGAGGAATAGTCATTGTCGACATCCATGCAGTGGTATCCGTTTGGATGGTCATGAAACCAGTCACAGTGGTCGTGGAAAGACTCAAGGGTCTTGAAGAGGTCAAGCTGGAACTTAAAATTGTACTTGTACTCAACGGACTGCTTGAGGAGACGGCTGACGAGGAGCTAGAAGATTGACTGCTGGATGAAGAAGACACGTTGACTGACGGGACCAGTGTGCTGAAAACAGATGTAGAGGACCGCGTGCTCGAGGCAGACATGATTGCTGTACTCAGCGTTGTCTGATTTAGCGATGTAAAAGCCGACTGCGGTGGTCTCGAGCCACCTGTAACTGTTGTCGTCGATGATGACGTTGACGAGATGGAACTTCCTCTAGACGAAGTCAGACTCAGCAGCGTCGTCGAAGCCGGCGTTGAAGACGACAGAGACGATCTCGAACTAGAATTAGTCGTACTCGCACTGCTAGGAGACTGGCCCAAGGATGCGGGACTCGAAGACGAGGTCGCTGATGTCGATCTCGACGATATCGGTGTGTTGGCAGAGCTTGTGATGATTGGTGAGGACGACGAAGGCCATGTGAACAAGCTTGACCCAGGTGTAGACGATATAGTCCCGGAGATTGTTGGTGTAGTTCGCGATACAGAAGGTGACGGAGAAAATGTGACGGCTGTAGTCGATAGCGGATTCTGAGCCGCAGATGAGATTGAGACTGTACTTGTTATGGTAGTAGTCGTGACTGGAGCAGTTGGAGTGATCCCTACAACACCGGATGATGAAGAGCTGAAAAATTCAGAGATAGCTGACGTGCCGATAAGCGCTGTAGACGTCCGGGTTAATGTGGTTGTTGATCCACCAGGAATCGTGCTAGTCAGCGTAGTCAAGATAGTTGATGTCAGAAGTGTATCTGGACTCGGCATCTGAGATATGGGTGCAAGGCTGATAGAGCTAGGTGAAGTACTCGCGCCAGTCGATACCATGCTGCTCGCCACATCCGTTAGACTGCTCGTAGCTGCTGGCGGAGCACTCGGTGAGCTCAGATAAGATGTACTGCCGATGGTTACGGTAGAAGTACTTGTCATGGTCATCATCTGTCCACCAGGAACTGTACTCGAAATAGTCAAGAGTATCGTTGTCGTCGGGATTGATGGCGAGACATCCGAGGACTGCAATGGTTGCTGGGTCAAGGTGGTCGTGAGAGATCTGGTCAAAGTGGTTGTCTGACCGCCAGGTACAATACTCGTGAGAGTTGTTACTGTGGTAGATGTTACGATAGACGGTAATATTGGAGGAGTGCTCGGTGGCGTTGAAGGAGACGTAGCGGAAGATGGTGACGGCGCAGATGGCGATCCATTTAGGGTAGGTAAAGCCGATGAGCTTGTTGGGACCGTCGGTCGGCTAGTAGAGAGACTCGGTGTCGGATTTGTAGAAAGTGAAGAGATAGACGGTGTTATCTCCGGCGTCCTCGTTTTCAAAGTGCTAAAAGCACTAGGCGGTGCAATGCTGTTCATCCACTGAGTCGTACCATTGACCACGGAGAAGTAGTACGTTCCTTGCGCTGGATTTGTAGGTGAGGCGTTGATCAGAGATATGGTGATGACTGGTCCAGGGACGGTAACATAGACAATACTGCAGTCTGGTTCGACGGAGGTAGTCTGAGCAGCTGCTCCTTTAAGGATGGTAAGAACGAGATCAACACCGATATATCCCACGAGCATTACCAAGCATGCCAAGGTCAATGTCAAGGCAGTGTCCCGCCATCTCGGTCCTAGCAAAGCTCGACTGAAGGCCCTGACAAACTCGAGACACCACCGATATGCACGGCAAGGCCATGATCGCCGGAACCTGACCGACCAAGACCTTGGGATGAAGGGTTTTTCTGTCTGTCTCCTTGTGAGAGTGCATTTGTCCAATGTATTCGACATGACTGAGTCCCTTTCATCACGGGCTGGAGCTGATTTCGCTCGACTGACAGGCTCGCTTGAGAGTGGAGAAGTTCGCTCGGATGTGCCATCATGTGAGAAAGGTGTCGACACTCCTCTGGTGTTCGCAGTCGACGATGTCGATGTGCCCGAAGCTGTCCGTGATGCAGGTTGCGGTTCAGGAACGACAAAGTTGCGAGGTTGGCTATCCTTTGTGTTGTGGGATATATTTCTGTTTCTTCCCTTATTCTTTCCCATGATGTGAGGATGTCGATGAGAAGATGTCCGTATAGGATGCGCTTGCGAAAATGTTTGTATTATGCTGTTGTGCGAAGACTGTAAGCTGATGCCAAACTTGAGTTGACAAGTATGCCGTGGAGCAACGATGAAGTCAGTGTGTTTGCGCTGTAATGACCCTGCCTTCCAAAGCATTCCGGATCATCAGTTGATACAGAAGGTGGCAATCCACGCGGGGAAGGTTGATCGTTAGTCATGGTTGAGTTTGTGATTGCAGCGGCAGGTCCCCGACTGAGGAGAGGCAATTGCATAGGAGAAACCACCGAATCCGATGATAAATTGCACCAGAGTCATAAAGGCCGATCGAGCCTCGCGAGATGCGAAGAGTGTATCACGTATCCTTGGTAGTTGATGATGCATATTGGTTGTTTATTCGACTGTGCGTGTGCTTCAGCCTCTTACTTCCCACATCCTAACATGACCAGCTTCGCTGCCAACCGCGATGAGAGCGAAACTTCCTTCACGCTCTTCATCCTCGTTTGGCCTGCCCCATGCGACGGAAGTGATTCGTCCCAGGGGTGTCTTTTCAGTTGGCCAATTCTTGAAAACTGTGGCCGATGGTAGGTGAACAAGCCTCATGGCATTGTTTTTCCATCGACTTGCCATTGCTAGTATCTGTCCGTCCGGCGAGAAAGTGAGGTGTGACGTTGGCGTTGTCAAATTCTGTAAAGCTCGTACAGGCTTGGGTGCTCTCGGTATACCGCTGTTGGCATCTGCGGTTACGTCGTCATCAGAGTTGGCTTCGCTCCATGCTCTGCGGTCGTAGACATTTACGACACCGCTTGAACTTCCAACTGCAACCCAGCGATCGCCACCGATCCAATTTGGCCTACCACTAAGTCCGCCCAGCGCAATGACTGTTGTGCCTACAGCACCCTCGTCATTCCATCGTCCTATCACACCATCCTCTATACTCCATTCCGTGACTTCTCCATTCTTACCGGCAATGGCCATTCCTTGCCCGTTTTGCCACCATGCAAAGTCGGCAACGCCCCCTCTTGACTCGATGCGTGCTTGCGTCACCCACTGCAGCGTTGCCGCATCTAGAATGTTGATGACACCCCCGCCTTTCTTTGACGAGCCCCGTAGAGCCATATATTTACCATTTGGCGACAATGAAAAGTGCTCCATGGTCCGTTGTTCATGCTGGTGGCCGTAAACACGTGATACTTTTTCTACTTTGCCTGTTGCAATGTTCCAAACATGGAAGTAACGTCGTCGCGCGCTCAAGAAAATGCGAGAGTCTGAGGCGGCTGGGTGGAAGGCGGTAGTGGTGAGAGGCGTACGCTTGATGTGAAGTGAGGTGAGTAGAGGATTCGGGTTTGGTGGGTTCGGGTTGACGTGGTGTAAATACAAGGTCGAGCTGGGGCCGGATGAGAGGAGAAGAGGATATGTGGGATGGAATGAGAGTGAAGTCACAGCAGACTGCGCGCATTGTTAGCAATTCCCACAAACAAAGTTCCCATTATCACTTACTGGTCCTGATTTCATCACGTCCTTTAGTCGCTGGATGTCGACCGTGCCGGCTTGTAGCTTTCTCCGCTTGGTTGGTGCCCGAGAATTGCGCGAGAGGATGTCTGCATCTTTGAGTAGCTTGGCAAGCGGCTGCGAAGATATGTCTTCATCCATGTCCATGTCGCTTCCTGAACCCTCATCGCTCTCATCATCGTCCATTGCCCGTCGCCTTTTCTTGCCCGAAGCATGCAATGCCCAATCGGGTGCCGGATATAGCCTCTCATATTGCTTTCGCAGTCTTCGCGAGTACTCTTTGCCATTGACCACATCGTCCTCCAAGGTCTCGCGCAGCTTGCGCAGCTGAGGAACTGAGGCCAAGCTCACTACCAATCGCTCATCGTCGCTGTCTTCCCACGTCGGCTTGTCATCTTCGCTCTCGGATTCGTCTGCTTTCGGCGCCGCTGCCGAGCCTGCAGGTGCTGCGGTTGGGCCGGTGTCGAAGAAGAACAAGTCTTGGTCGGCAACTGCGTCAAGGTCTTCGTCTTCGTCTTCGTCGTTGTCCTCTTTGGAAACATCGCCATAAGCGCCAGGTGTACGATCGAGAGAGAAGTCGTCCAAGCCCTGTTTGAAGCCCGCCGCGTCTCCAAAGATCATGCGCTCAAGCTCTTCCTCTTCGGCATCCTTTGGCAGAATTGGCTTTTCCTGCTTCTTCGGTTCCAATTGAAAGCTGACGCTGTCCGCATCGCTCTCCTCCGATTCAATACCCTCGTTGTACTCTCCACCAAAGCCCTCCCATTCTGGCTCGCGTGCTTCGTCTACTGGTTGCAGTGCGCCGGCGTCATTGTCGCTTTCTTCCAGGTCAACGTCATGGGGAAGTTGTGGCCGATTGTTCTTCGCTTTCTCGGGCATATACCGCTGGTGACCATTCGCTTTGTGAGGTCTGGTCGTAACAGGCGCCATTGCTGCAATGCGTGTATGCGAAGAGCTGGCGCATGTAATTATCACGAAAAGTTGCTTTCAGAATGCACGGGCCATTCAAAATTATTGCAGGGATGGCAGGCGCGGACCTTGAGCTTAGCTCCGACATCAACATCACCGCAGCGTTTGTCGGTTGGTGACACGAGCACATGTCAAGGGGCTGCTGAGACGTGAAACATCGAATGATCTCTAGAATCTGTCGTCTTCCCTTGCATACTCCCCGAATGAGACGAGTCGAGTCCTCATATTGGTCTCCATGCGTAGGCTATAGTGATTGACCATCGCCGGTACAACCGTTAACGCCAGCGGATGAGCAAAAGAGTATAATTCATCGCACGAGCTTCAAACTGTATTTGAAGGGTTATAAGATGGTTTTCGCACGGCAAGTCCCGTGCTCATGCTCAATGGCTCTACGATCCTTCGTGATCATCGGAGCTCATCGGTCAAAATACGGTAGTCCGAACGGAATACACGTCGCGAGATAAATAGCACTGGCACCCTCTCTGGATCCTAGTAATCGCCGGACACGGCATTTGTCTAGCTGTCGTACCTGCCACACCATTACTGGGATAAGGAACCTTCCTCCACCTATGCGCCCTACATGTACCATATCTAGGTACATGACTCATCCACGACCCCGACTGGCCAGCCATAAATCACCATAACTCCCAACCCCCATAGTTCATCAACCATCACAATCTTCGCAATGTCGAATCCAACCCTGCAGGTATCGATGCTCAAACCCGAAGAGGCGCCACAGTATATGCGCATTCGGCATGAAGCTTTCCGGCCCACGGTCAACAGGATCCTCTACCCCAAAGGTGAACCTTCTCAGAAGACATTCGACCGAGTCGTGAGTGACATCCAGAATGATATCACCAACAAAGGCTACCTGTACCTCAAATGTGTCGATACGGCTACGGGCGAAATTATAGCAGGTGCAAAGTGGCGCTACGTCACGCCCAAGACTCCAGGCGCCACGGAGCGGACGTGGGAAGAAGTCGAAGCCGCATTCAAAGAGCGCATGCAGCCGTATGATGAGAGTGAGCCAGCTCTATTGAACGAGCTCTTTGATATTTTCAATGAGCATAAGAGGAAGCATTTGGGTAATAGACCGTACTATGCCCTGGATACATTGGCGACTCATCAGGACCACGGGCGGAGAGGTGCCGGAAGTCTGTTGGTACGCTGGGGCTGCGAGAAGGCAGACGAAGCAGGTGTACAAGCATATCTTGAGGCGAGTCCGATGGGAGCGCCTATGTATGCTAGACATGGATTCGTGGAGGTCGCGAGGATCCATCTGGATTTGACGAAGAATGGTGGACAGGGCACAGAAGAATTCATTGTGAGTGTTTTGCGCTTTGGAGTTCTACCAAATACTAGACTGACACATCTTTAGCCTATGCGAAGGCCTACAAAAGCCGAGCGTTCGTCATAGATGTTAGCCCAAACTGTCCTAAGTATACCCAAATCCATTTGACATTGTATGGATTACATCAACATGAAGTGAACACTATCAAGAAACTGTGTGAAAAGGCGTGGTGTGATGGATACTCGTCCGTGGAGGTGAATAAATCAATGAAACCTGCTTTCCCTATCATTACAATGCCCGCTGCCAAGTCCCCTCCCACTCGCGCATTCTACACTTGATCTTTAACAGTTTATCTTCTCTCGCCTTCGAGACGTAGCTCACCTCGCATCTCTACTCCAGTCTCAACTCTCAACGGCCATCACCACCATGAGCCCTCCAAGTCCGATCAGTCAGGCATCCCCCCTACTCTCCTTACCAGCGGAGCTACGAAACACCATCTACGACTTGGTCCTCGCGACTGACGAGCATGTCTTATGTCTTCCACACCAGATCGGGGACCGCACCGTGCATCGCTTCCGGGTGAAGGATCCCTCCACCTCCACATCTTCCGATCTCAATCAGATGAAATTCGTCTGCCGAGAATTGAATATCGAGACCAGCAACCTTATACCAAAGACTGGGATGCTTGTCTTCCCTCACAGAAAAGATACTACCGAGTGCGCATCTGTTACTTGCGCGCGCTTCCTCTCTGTCCAGTCCCACAAAGATCTCCGCAGCATCGATGAAATCGATATAACAGAGCGCATTCCCTACAATGCGCGCGCCTTCTGGTCCCAACTCTTCGACCTCCACGGCATCGCTTCACTCGTCGACTTCTGCCGCGCGAACCCAAAGGTCCAGCTGACTGTGCGCCTTCGTTCCCTCGATTTCGACAACGGAAAAGATTTCACAAATGGGGTGAAGATAGACACAATACGGCTTGCAGTACATAAGGAGCCTACATTAGACGAGCTACCATCAGATTTTGATTTCCGCAGAATGGTGCAAAGCATGACCAAGAAGTGGAGTGGATATGGGCTCAAGGCTCCTGCATTTCCTGGGAATCTGAAATTGACGCCCACAGGGACGCTGAGGAACTCCCTGAGGCTCAGCCCACAAACACGCGCGGCAATTGCGAAGATGTTCGAGGACGGAATCTGAGGGGGCTACGATGGCCTCGTGACTACGGAGGGAGGTGGCATCAATATGATTGGATTGGACGATCTCGGCTTGGATGAATAAACGTCAGAGGTGAACCGGCTGCCGTTTGGCGCGGTAGTTCTTGTCGCTAATGAGATACGGGCGTAGAGTTTTCATCACCTTACATAGCCAAGGTGATCCTGGCTATACTTACAATAGACCAGACCGGTGTGTGGAATATGTTACTTCAAAATGAAAACAATGTCAATCGCCCCTTGAGTGAGAATGTGATGTAATGTTGTTTATTGCTTGTCGCTACCGCCATTGCTAGTCCAATTTTTCTCAATCTCTCTATCTATAGTACCTTGCAAAGGTAATGTTAACCATCTTCTTCGGTAAGTATTGGCTACGTTGATACACTAACAACAAATCGAGTGAAAATGGTGTTAGAGTATCCCTGTACAAGGCCGATCCCGCTGCATTCCCTCACAAGTGTAGACATTCCCTTCCAGCGACGTAGCTTCTTGTTCGTGTAACTTCTTTCTCATACAGTGCACGACTTTTTCATCCATCTCACCGGGTACCTCCACTCTCGGATCTA
>AJMS01010076.1:0-13063 GCA_000263175.2 Phaeosphaeriaceae sp. UM 1110
GGCCTGCAATATTCCTCGGATTTACTTTCCTCTTTCTCTTCTTTTTCATGGAAGAAACGAACTACTATCGCCGGACCACCGAGGCACTTACTATGCCGCCATCACCGTCTAATCGGAGCGCAGACCTTGGCGATGCAGAGAAGGCACATCCAGTCACTTCTCAAACTGCAGCAAGCATCAGAACAGGAACCGCAACAAAGACATTTGCTCAGAAACTGTCGGTATGGCAACCGTCGCCTGGTCAAAATATGTTCGTACGCGCGAAACGAAGCTTGCAGTATCTCAGCTGGCCAGTCATTGCATACTGTGGTTTTAGTTACGGTTCCTATCTGATCCTCTTCAACATCCTCAACGCCACCGCCTCCATCATCCTGGGTGGTAAACCATATAATTTCCCCGCCTCCATGGTGGGACTTTCCTATCTATCTTGCGTGATCGGGGTCATTGTTGGTTCGCTCACTTCTGGTCGACTGAGTGACTGGCTCACGATCAAGCTAGCCCGGAGGAACAACGGTGTTATGGAGGCCGAGCAGCGCTTGTGGCCTTTTGCTACCTGCCTGATCATGGTACCCGGCTCACTCATTCTATGGGGCGTCGGTGCTGCACACGGGGTGCATTGGTTCGGCCTTATTTTTGCAATGGCCTGCCTGGCGTACACTTCGAGCTTGGGCGTGACACTGAGTGTCAACTACATGATCGACAGCTATCACGACATCAGTGGTGACGCTATCGTTGCCGTAATACTCATCCGAAATACGATGAGCTTTGCTGTCAACTATGGTATAACCCCCTGGATTACCGATTTGGGTTATCAGAACTGCTTTCTCTCAGCAGCATTCGTGGGCCTGGCAGCTTCATCGGTGTTTCTCATTATGATCAAGTTCGGCAAGGGCTTGCGCGTCAAATCCAGCAGCAAGTATTGGGCTATCGTCAACGCAGATAAGGCCAAGATGTAGAGTCGAACAGGCAATCGTCCTTACCATGTCTGTTAAATTAGAGGGAGATGAGGAGATCGTCAGTTGGTGAAAGTGCCTCAAATATCATAATTTACTTGCATCTTCGATATGAGTGACTTCTTGTTCTGGTGTAGATACAGCAAACGCTCGGATTCGGGCTTCCGTATTCACTCTCAACCCCGCAATCTTAACGTTATCTTAGCGTTGACGCCCCACGCTTGCCGTCAACGCTAGCGCGAGGGTGCGTGCACATCCAAAATCTCATTTGCTGCCAGACAATTCTCGTCGTCTTCATCCGATCACCGAATTTGCCATCGCGTGCCCTCAAGCAGTGAATGCACTGCCTGGATCGAAACCGGAACTAGGCGAGACAACCAAACGCTTCGGTGTTGGCGTTCGGTATGGGCCTATCATTGGGTTTCTCCCAACCCTTGCAACTCAGACGATATCGGAGGCAGATATACGGCATTTCCGGCTGCGTGTTTGCTTCGTTATGGATACCTTGGCTCAGCGACAGAGACTGAGGGGCAAGACCGGGTGCTTGAGCTGTAAGTATTGTACCAATTGAGCTTTTACCGCACTAATCGGACTAGGCCGAGATAGACGCAAGAAGTGCGACGAAAGAACGCCTATATGCAGCAGGTGCACTCTATCAGGACGCGTTTGCGAGTGGCCAAATTCGAAGCAATTGTTAGATCGCAGATACGCATCTCATCCGGAGTCACGACATGGCAAACTCAACAGTCCAGGATTGATTTGCCTCCGATCTGAAGGTACGGCCCGGGTGAAACTTAGCATCGATCTTGAAGTTGTTGTCTCACGTCACTTCATCGAAAAGTACTACGGCTTTCTCTTGCTACCTAACTGCCATCGGGCTTTTCATGAAGGGTGGATCCAAGACATCCAGGACCTCATGGTCACGGATGAAAGCCTTCGATACTCTGTTCTCGCTAACGCGGCTTCTCACATTTACAACATGGACACCAACCCCAGCATGCAATCAGTGGCACTTCAATACTATTCGAAGTCAATTCGAGGGCTGGCTGATGTCCTGAGCCACGCAAATGACCCTTACCTGACCACTTGCAATGGCTTCCTCATGTCAGTCATGCTGCTCTACCTTCACGGAGTAAGCAACCAATCTCAATCAAGCAATTCATAGACTAACACATAGAAGTGCATGGGACAGGACACCTATCTAGATATCCCGCCTCACCTCCGGGCTGCGATGCGCGTTTTGACACTGCGCTTCTTCGACACTCCCAGCGCCGTGCTTCTGCCTTTTGACTGTTTAGCGCTCGAAAGTGTGCTGTACCAGATCTTCCTCACGAGCACCGTGCTCTGGACGGATGCAGCGCCTTTGACCGAATTCGATCTCAAGTTCTGGTTGAGAGCCGAGAAGCTCTTGGAACGGACAGTCTTGTTCCCTGAGGGGCCGAACAGCCTGAACAGTCCAGTACTTGGCGTATCGGCATCACTATTCCGCCTCGCTATTCAGGCAAAGCAAGCTTTGCAGGGCGATGAAGAGCTGTCTGGATCGAATCTGGAACAGCTTCGAACGGAAATTCAGGACTGGGAGATCAAGCTACTAGGTCGTCAGCCTCTCGAACTCTCGCAGGCAGACAGCGCTTTCGAAAGATACGAAGTATATTACGACGGAACTACAATACTGTACGTTCTGATAGCCTCACTGCTTCTTGAGCAGATTGGACAGGGGCAGATCAACGAAATGATGTGGAGAGACCACCAGGATCGGCTTCCAAAGCCTGTATCAAGGTACACTTGGCAGATTGAGAAAGCGATGAGCATTCTTGGTACGTTTGAGAATGACGACACTTGGACAAGTTGCTACATAGGCAATTGGCCTGTCTACACTCTCGGACTCTTCCTCGAGGATCCAGCGCACATCGAATTGATTCGCAACGAAATGGACCGAAGATGGGCGTCCACAAAGTTCATGCAGATTACTAGGTTTCGGGATGACTTGGAAGCCATTTGGAGACAGCGAGATCTGTTAGGATATACATCTGGTTCTCCACAGAACCTGAAATAACCAAAGATATTCAAGTTTTCGTCAAAGATGCCTAATGAGCAATGTCAGGCTGCGCAAAGCTAAGCAAGCGCAGGGCATCTTAGATTCTTCCGACCTTTCTAAGAAGGTGGACCAGAAGATTGTTACATCATGGAGGTACAGACAGATCAACGTCATGCCTAATACGACTTCAACATGAATCGGTCGCAACTTCACATCATCCCTGCTGCCCGCTTTTTAGAGTGCAAGCATTGCCATCCCACCCAACGCACCGAGTAGGCTATACGGCACCTCGCGTAATGCAGCAGCTCCCTCGAATTGCGCTGGAGTCCTGCCAGGGGCGGCACCAGTACCCGTCGCAGTCGCTCGTCCTCGTCCATTGCCACCATTGCTGGCGGTCGAGTTCGCCCTTCCATCAACCATGAAGAAGTTACCCGCTACCGGCGCACCAAGCTTGTTCTCTGTCATGAACGTCTCGATCTTGAAGTTGAACCGTCCAGTCGAGTTTGCAAAGTCCGATGCTTTGACATTGAGAGCAGATGGCTCCTTGAACAGGAGCTGCACGTAGCGATGCGCTACGGTGTCGGTTGCGGGTGGACCAGGAGGGAGATACATAGCAGGACCCTTTTGCGTCGATGCAAGAAGAGTCCCCGCTCCACTGAGCTTTTGTTGTGTTGCTTTGAAGCCAGTGTTCAGTGCGTGTAGGAGCACGCGTCGATTGGTGCTGCCTTGTTGGGGTGGGACGTCAAGGTCGAGCATGACGAACATGTATGTGTCGCTTGCTTTTACAGCGGAGTCTGCGATTGCCAATTTTGGTTCGGTGGAGGTTGCTGCGATCTTCAGTTGATGTGATGAATGATGAGTCAGATGAGGACGTACTGGCTTTCGAGAGCATCTCTCCCGGCGTCTTCACCGAAGTCGAGTTAAAGAAAAGTTCCAGTTTCGTATTTACAGTAGGCGTAAACCCTCTCGGTGTCTGCGCCTGCGCGATGGCACATGATGCCAACGCAGCAACAACCATCGAAGATGCGATATACATAGTGAAGAAGTTTAATCCACACAACTCAAAGAACAATAGACACAATAGAACGTAAACAGATCGACCAGCGACGTAATTAAAGCAATAGTATATCCTCACAGAGGTGAAAAAAGAACAACAAAAGCAGCAGCCTCGCGCACATATACAGACCGATTTTGACGTACGCGTCCTCCCGCACCGTTGCCGTGAGCTTGGCGGCGCTTGTCACCAGCTTGTCACGGCTTGAGTGACATGATTGCCAAGAGTCCGCGGGGTTTTCCAGTGCGTTGTGGTGAGGCAAGGCGCCTGAAACGAATGGGGTGTGAGAGGTTGTGTCTGTGTGTCTTGGCAATGTGCATCATGATAATGCCGAGGACGGAAGAGGAGACGGGAGAAAAACGGCTAAACTTGAACGGGTGTATTCGGTGGTATGTATGAAAGATGTGTGGAAGATTTTGGGGGTATCGAATCGAAGGAAGGGAGTACCTCGATGCTTTAATTCACCCAACACGTAACTTTGGATCTCTTCTTGGACGTCGGTTGAGGCATTTTACGAGGGTCATAGGTCTGTCAAATGTAGGCATGAGAATTGGATATTGGAATTTGATTATACGCCCACTGCTATCGCCTGCATGTGTTCAATGGGGATTTCAAATCCACGATGTGTGATGTCATGAAACTTGGCCCGAGTCATGCGCGGTTCTCGAACAGCCCACTTTGCACAGACATTGCTGAGAACAGTAGCTCTGTCAATGCTTTGCGGGGAATATATTGCGCACTGGAAGCATAGACTGTTCAAATGAAACATGCAAGAAGATTCGTTGCAGCGCCTTAACGGGTAGGGAGCTGCTAGTTCTGACACCAGCGTTGGCAACGTAAGACGGCGCAACAGGATTGGGTCGCGTATGAAACAACATGTTCGCGGACGATGAAACGAAGTAGAAAGAATAACAAGCTTCAATTTTTGTTAGAATTCTCCATCTACCTACAGGGATCTGCAAACTTGATGAAACAGTTCTTGAGAACGACATTCCACCGAAGAAAGATTGAACGAAGATCGTGGCCATTGACCGAGCAGATTATCTTTCCGCGTTCAGACTGGCAACGGTTTGGGCACACCGCGCTTGACGCCTGGTTCTCCGAGACCAGGGATGACAAGCGGTGCTCTCTTTTCTTGAGGTGTGCGACCGATAGGGAAGAACTTCGTGATCATATGATCGGGCCCATATGCTTCTTCTACAAGGTAGACAGTGACGCGCCACCATGCACAAAGAGAGCTGAGCATCCAGAAATAGCTGGCTGCCTTCATGCCCATCGTGACACCACCTGTAAGTCCGTCTCCTGATGGAGAGCCCTCAGCGGCAGTTGCGCTGCCTCCATTGTATGCGAACATGCAGCATGCGATCGTGGAACCGATCGCGAGAGAGAAGAGACATACGGAGAGGACGATGTCTCGAGCTGTCGCGGCAAGTGCACCGCTCCATGTGAAGAGGCATAAGACGACGAACCACGAAGCGAGTTCAGGGAAATGGGTGTGGACAGAGTGCCCCTCGAGAGCTCCGGCAGCCTATGAACTTCTTAGCAAGCAGACTCCTCTTGTTTAATCTTGAGACATACCACGAAGGCGTACAAAATTCCTATAGCAATCCAGAAAGAACCCCACATGGTGTTGATGACGGTCACGAGAGTATCTCTTGCTTTGAATCCGTACAGTCCAGCAATGAACTGCGCAAGACCTCCGAATATTCCGACCTAGACATGGTCAGTTCGTGTTTTCAGTGTCGCTAATTGCGGTGGTTATCATACGAATGGGAAGAAGATGGTCGGACTAGTATCATTTCCCCACCAATCCGCAATGTAGGAGCTTGTGATCCATGTTGACCCAGCGAACCCTGCCAGTCCCAAGGCTGCTGGGGGTGCAATGGGTTGAAGGAAGATCTGTACGCCTGTCAAATGTTTGTTAGCGGAAGCAGAATAGCACGACTCGAGTGTCACTTACCTGGAGTCTGTGACAAGGTCTTTTCGACCTTTTCCTCGTTATCGCGATGATGAAGCGCCATGGTGAACGAAGTTGCACTTGAATTGAGTGGGTATTTTGACACTGTTCGAAGGCTCCAGAAAGATGGCAGGTATGTATCCTTCAGTGAAGCGGGAAAGTCATGTTTAAGAAGAGACGTACAGATCTGCGCTTTTAGCTAATATCTTGTCACAGTCAAGCAATCGTCTAGTGTCTCAATAAGGTTGACCAAAGATACAGAAATGATAAGATGTGATGTAATTATACTGATGATCATCTCATGTCATGGTGTTTCTCAAATTCCCATGACGATAAGTATACTCTGAAGACGACAGTCATTGGTAGAGACTGACGATAGTCGTCGCGGTAGTAAAGTCCGACCCTCTCGTAGGGTTCGCGAACGTCATCCGATCATCATATTTTGGCAGCTGTGGAGCCGAGCTTGCCGACTGGCCCCGGATTACCAGTCGGTTGAGAATCCATATGAGCATCTTTAGCATGAACTGACGATGAAAGATCGCCAAAGTGACATGCACATTCTGAGAGGAGTTGAGACGAAAGAATCGAACGCTTGGGTGAAAGATGAAGAGAACGCGCTAATTTAAGCTGCACGTGGCCCCGCGTTTTAGCGCTGCTATGCGACTCGCCACCTCGCGTCGCGCACCCCCTGGAAGACTGTTCATGAATTGTAGGCGTCATCACAACCCATTGAACGTTGGCTCGACTCGAGTACCATAATCAACTATTATTCCCATGTCTGATGAGACGCCAGTGCTACAAGATGGGCAGGACTCGACAGAGACCACCGCGCCAGATTACATGGCTCGATGGCCACTATCGTACAAGCTGCAACTCCCTAAACAACAAATACAACCATCATTGCAATCCTTTGGATTCGACTCGACTCGCCCTGCAAGGAAATGCTGGTGGGGCCATAGACTGTATCGAGGTCCACAGAATCAGCCTGTGCAGATACTATACAGCAGAACCAAAGATGATTCCGAAAAACTTGCACGGCAGTTTCTGGAGGAGCCTGTTGTGGGATTTGACATGGAATGGCCCTGGAACGACTGGAAGCGTTCAGACCTCCAGAACAAGATTGGATTGATCCAGGTCGCTTCTTTGGACAAGATTGCCCTATTCCACATTGGGCTGCATCCAGGTAAAACCACAGAAGACATCATTGCACCATCTTTACGGAAGCTCATCGAGGACCCGAAGATCGGAAAGCTCGGAGTTGGAATTTTGAGTGCAGATTTTGCTCGTTTGCGTCGATACTTTCGTCTGAAACCTCAAGGTGCGGTGGAGCTGAGCCATTTGTATCGTCTCATCAAGTTCGGTGGCTATAAACCAGAGCTGGTCTCGACTAAAATGGTCGCCCTTGCACGACTTGTTGAGGACCAATTGGGGCATCCGTTGTACAAGGGCGATGTTCGAACGAGCAATTGGAGCAAGCCATTGTCCAAGGACCAGATCAACTATGCAGCTGGAGACGCCTACGCCGGATTCATGCTCTACCACTGCCTCAATTATAAGCGCTTGCAGATGAAACCAGTTCCACCTCTGCCATTACACGCTGAGAAGTATCAGGAGTTCAAGCTGTCAGGGGTGATACCACTGAGGCTTGATGGAAAGAACAAAGATGGGACTATGATGACATCGGAAACCTTCTTCGGGGTTGCCATGACAGACAGCGCCCCTTCGAGATGCAAGATAAAAGAAAAAAGAACGCCACCTACACCGAAGCCGACTGGCCCGTCGATACCGAAGGAACTGACAGACAAGACTTCTCAAGCCTTGTTCAACAAGCTTGTTCTATGCCGGATTCGCCTCGCAGAGGAAGCCCAATTGCCGGTATATAGAATCACTACAAATAATGTGCTTGTAGCACTCGCACTGCAACGTCCCTCGAACAAGGATGAGCTTCTGGCGGTGAAAGGGGTGGGAGCAAAGCAGCAAGAAAGCTATGGGACAGCGTGGCTTGAGGTCATTTCACAGTTCAAGAACACCAATGATGTATCGACAGGCGACACTGCCACGACGGCGATGAGCTCGGACGCGGTCGAGCATGTAACAGTAGAGCCACCGAGTACGCCGAGTCGTAGCCCTAGGCGCGCACGACGGCAAGCACAGGCCTCTCCAGACTCTTCGCCTGCTTTTGGTACGCCGATGCAACGTACACCGACGCTACATACAGGACTGTCTTTCACAATGGCTGAGACCACACTAGAGCCTAAAGACAAGACTATGGCAGAAGACGATGTGTATTGTGACTCAGAGTCCGACTCATCATTACCTTCGATAGACTTCGGGATCACACTTGCAAGCGAAACACCGCAGCTGAAGCGCAAACGCACGGCAAGCCTAGATCCTGAGCTTGCTGTTACTGTGGCTGAACGTCTTCAGCAGATGACGCAGGCACAACCTGTACCTACCGCAGTGATGCCAGTAGAGGTTTCCACACCCAAGCACTCTACACAAGTCGCTTTCGCGCCTCTTACGCCTCGCTCGCGCATAACGCGCAACAAGCTCTCAGCATTTAGCAAGCTTGTAACACGAAAGATGCCCCAGCGGCCTGCGAACGCGCCGCCTATCGTGTCAGAACGCACGTTAAGTCTTATTGTCATAAGAGCACCGCAAACAATGGAAGAACTGGAGCGAATACCAGGGATCGATGGGTTGATGCTTGTATGTGAGCAGACGGGGATGGATTTGTTGAAGAATGTTCTCAACTTCTCTGGAACGGGATAGCCTGTTATGTTTGTTGGGTATGTCAGCTCGTCCTAGCTACGCCACAATTCTGCTCCAGCACACGACAGATCATACACAGATAGGAAACACATTGGAATAATCATGGAGCCAGTGGCAGACATCGATCTGCGTCGTCATCTATCGAAGAGTACGTGGAGCTCAGATGAACTGACCACATTACGGTCACTTGTAGATTGAGCTCGGCATTAGTCTATCTACACCAGCAGAAGTGTCAACACAAGGACAGCAAACCCCACAATATCTTGATAAAGGGGAACAAAGTTCTCATTGCTGACTTTGGGCTCTCCTTGGACTGGAGTGAGCTCGGTAGCGACACCACAGTCGACCGACCAGAAGCGTATACCGAAATCTAAGCCGCACCCGAGGTGACCCACCCTGCACATGACGGTCTTCGAAATCAAAGCGCTAATGACTCCATTCAGGTTGGGAATCGGCAACCGCGCAAGTCTGCATTAGACATTTGGTCCATGGAATGTATCTTCCTCGAAATTGCTGTTAGTTCATGCGGGCTCGTGATATTGTCCCAAAACTCTTGTGGTTTAGTAACCACCCAATCGTTCTTCGGCAACTCCTTAGAGCAGGAGCAAATCCCGACGACCAGTCTGTTCATCAGAAGCTACTTTGCTCCATGAAGCGGTCTATGACTACAACCGATCTGGAGAGAATATTCCCATGCTTCTTACACATGGTGCGAGCTAAGTTGCCCATGATGTCAATGAGAACAAGGCACTTCATCTTGCAAGTCTCCATGACCACTTCAGGGCAGCCTTGATGCTGCTAGACGCTGGTGCTGATGTCGACGTGGAGGGCGCGAAAATAGCAAGACCTCTAGCCATGGCACTCAAAAATGAGCATACTGAGGTGGTCATGCTGCTCTTGGACCGTGATGCCAATTACCATGCACCGTGCTAAAACATGCCATGTGCCCTGCTCTTGCAGAGGGGCACGTAGATGTACTTCACACGCTGCTTAAGCATTGCTCCAGTACGGGCGACATGCATCGCCAAGATACCAACCGGCGAGGAATTCTACACATTCTGTCCAACTCGTCAGTCAGCAATATCTTGAGAGCACTGATATTCTAATCGAGTATGGGGCAGACTTTCATCAGAAGGGCAATTCGGGCTCAACACCACTACACGAGGCGGCGAGTATGGGTAACGCCACAATGATTGAGAGGCTTCTGCACTATGAAGCTATGCCTAATGTGCTGAACCATGCAGGCAAGAGTCCTCTAGATCTAGCGCAAGTAACGAGGCATAGGGAATTTGTGAAATCACTGGGTGGGTGTCTGGAAGTGAAGAAAAAGCCCTGGTTTAGGAGGTAGCTCAAAGATGTTCAGAGTCACTGGGTAGCAGTTTCTAGCTCACTCCTTGGTTAAATTAGATATATGTCCTTTTGATATCACAGCCAGATATATAATGCCAACTTGAACCCCCCAAAAAATATATTTATTCAAATCGTAACCGTCAATCTTGATATCATACTCGTATGCCACGATGCCGGAAGTCGTTGTATGTCCCGCCACTAGCGCTCAACTAGCGCCTTTCAACCTCGCTTCCATCCTCTCATACATCTCAACATCCACCACCACTCCTGTGCGACCCATTTGCTATAGTCGCTCGAAAAATGACGCGAGGTAAATTGATTGTCTTCGAAGGTCTCGACCGAGCAGGCAAATCAACACAAGTTGAAATGCTCGCCAAGTCGCTCGAAAAGGACGGCGTCAAAGTCCGACACATGCGATTTCCCGGTACATCACCACAAATCATCAATGAAACATAATATACCATGCTGATATGATGGGATTCAAGATCGAACAACCCCAATAGGCCAGATGATAAATTCCTATCTAAGCGGATCGACCGATACCGAAGACCACGTGATCCACCTCCTCTTCTCTGCGAATCGGTGGGAAGCAGCGTAATTATCCCTATCCCATTTCCTTCCCCTTTCAACTCCCTCAATCTCCACTTTTCATCTCCATCTTCCCAATTTGACTAATGGAGAGATAGCGAATCAATAAGATCCGACCTCCAATCCGGCACAACAATCCTAATCGACAGATACTACTACTCGGGCATCGTGTACAGCGCCGCCAAACGCAACCCGACCATGTCGCTCGAGTGGTGTCGGCAACCAGACGTCGGGCTTCCGAGGCCTGATTTGGCGCTCTTCTTGGACATCTCGGCGGAGGATGCGGCGAAGCGCGGCGGGTATGGAACGGAGAAGTATGAGAAGGAGGAGATGCAGGGGAGGGTGAGGGACTTGTTTGGGGAGGTTATGAAAAGGAAGGAGGGGGAGGATTTTGTGAGGATTGATGCGGGGAGAGGTGTGGAAGAAGTAGCTGGGAAGGTGAGGGAGGCGGTGACGAGGTGTTTTGAGAGGATTGACGCCGACGAAGCGCCTTTGAGGGAGGTGGGGGAGTGGTGAAGATGTTGTGTGTTCAGGCTGATGGGTCCTCGTCTTGACTTAGATCGTCCATCCATGTTTCGTCGAGGTCTTCGTCTTCTTCCTCTGCGTCTTGTGCTTCTGGGAGTGCGCCTGAGACCTCGTCGGATTTGCGCTTTCGCCTGGGCTTGAAGAGGGTCTTGAGCTCTTCTTCGCCGTGCGTTCGCAGACTGAGCTCCTTCATCATTGTTGCCCATCGTATTGGACTGTTGCAGCCTGGACAGGTCCCTTCCGTGGGGATAAGTGCGTCGTGTTCGCCGCTTTCCCGGAGGAACTTCTGTGACAAGCAGGACAGATGCGACACACTTTGGCAATTATCAACAGGGCAGACAAGTATTAGAGAGGATGAGGTGTCGGCCCCCTGCTTGCACACGCCACAAGCCCGCCGACTGCCATTTTCAAGCATGGTCTTGGCTTTCTCGACATATGGTTTGCAGTCCTCATATGCGACAGGAATAGAACGAATGACCTCTGGGATGAAATGCGTGTGTAGCTCGCTAGAGACATCGCTCGCCACTTTTGGTATCTCAGCTGGTGTGAGCTGGACTGTGATACTGCTCCTCAGGGTAGTCTTCAGCTTCGCGACATGTCTCTGCCATTGCGCAAAGACATCCGGCGCAAAGAACCTCAGGTGCAGCGGCCACCGACTGAAGCTGTCTACACCCAGCAGGTGATGCAAATTCTTCAATCGAGCTTCCAGCGACATGGGTGGCCTCTTTCTTCTCCGACCGGGCGAAGCGACCTTCTTGCCTTTGTGCAGCTCTTCGGCCCTTGCGTCTCGCACCTCTTTGTCGATGTGTCGTGTCGCATGCGTGTTTTGCCACGCCCACTCAAACTGCAACGCAGCAAACTTGGAGGTAAAGCCGGTGACGATGCATGTCATTTCCCATGGTCGTTTCCCCTGCATCGATGTCCTTTTCGCGCCACCCTTGCTGGAGCCATTGTGTTGGCCGAGGCGACGCGCCGGATTCGGCGTGCTGCCAATGTAGAATGATTTTCGATTTTTCGACCGGAGCAGATAGCAGCAGTAGAAAGCAGGAATGGGTCTATTTTCGAGCTTGATGACTTCAGTCATCTTCATTAGTCGAGGTTGGTGGTTGTTGATGGCGAAGTGGAATAGCGATAAAGTTAGCTGGACCGGGATGGTGTGAGATCAGGTTCGTTGTGATTGGCTGTGTGTAGCATCAAGATCGAACACCCTTGCCGCCAGAGCTTTGGTGTGGTGTAGCGTGCCAATTTCGGTTCTTCAGCCGCTTGCTATCGATGTCCGCCAAATGCTGTTCGGCACAATTGCTTGTGCGGCGTGGAGAGTGACGCTTGCGGCATGCAGGCGGCCTGCAACAGATTCCTGGCTGAAGCAGTGCCAAGCGCGACAAATGTGCGGAGAATTTCTGGACGAACGCACGAAAGCTGATGTGACGGTAGCAAGAAGTGCGGCATTGGGTAGCGGTGGAGCGGCGCAGACTCGATGCCTACCTGGGCGTGGTGTGAGGTGTGCAGCCCTGCGGTAATGTCTCATCGCTCGCAGACGACTGCCGTCGAGGCGCATTCCACATATAAGCTGCAGTACATGTGCGCACCACTCAAGAATGGACAAAAATGAAGGACAAACATATATGAACCGTTTGCGAGCATATGCAGCACTTTTGGATGTGGTTATGTAAGGTGGTCCTGCTTGAGGTGATGCTGGGCTGGGTTGCAGGGTTTGGGGCCTAGACTAGCGACGGGAAAGTACGAAGTAGCAAAGGGCATGCACGCTCTCTCCACTCGGCCGCCCGCACCTTCCATTCCCTCTTCACTCCACACGACACCACGAT
>AJMS01010075.1:0-13056 GCA_000263175.2 Phaeosphaeriaceae sp. UM 1110
CGTTGACTGCCGAGCAGCAGGGTGGAGGCGTGGAGATGCAGGATGTTAGCGGTGCTGGTGCTGAGAGGTTTCAGGGACCGGCTGGGAGGGGAACGGGGGCGAGTACATAGTTGTCAATATACTTACATGAAGACGTCGAGATACCACGCAGCTGCATCTTAATGCACTCCATGATATGAGCAACAGGAAATATTAGATCGTATGAGGTGTTGTTTACCATGTACGTGTTGTCTGAGGTTCTTTTGGTAAACTCAAGGGGTACCACGGGACAATCTCTGCCTAGGAACACGGAATTCATTGGATCAGGACATCGAATCGTGCTGCATGCCCGTTATTGCAAACAGCCAGCCATAAATCGCGCGACCCGTCGCTTCGGCCAGAATGTTATCAAGCAAATGGTGACGGGACAGATTGGTGCCAGCAGATTTACGCCAATTGGCACGGTGCTGCCACATGGAAGTAAAAAGTCGAGAATCGAAACACTCGCTTCACGTTATAAACGGCTGTATGCGCCAACAAGTGCCCGATGGATGTGTGCTTGTGCAGTGCGTCACATGCTGCAAACAGCATCAGTGGTAGATTTGGGACAACTTAACATTGATCGATACAACCTCGATTGGACGGTTGCCAGTCATGGAAGCACTTCTCTGCAGTGATGCACCGAAGGGAAAAAGAACGGCGGTTAGATCTCGTGACTGCAAACATACGCAGGAATCCTCCGCGGCCACGATACGTTCAGTTCAAGATTATCCTGACCAATCCATAAGGCACTACAGAACCCTATGTGCAGAGTCATGATCGTATCGAATTGATAGAACCAAAATAATAGTACGTCTCCCATGTTCACTGCCGCGAGCAGTCAGCCGGAGATGAGCACTGCTCGATTGATGGGTCCTTGTGCCATGTTTGTCATGTGCAATCAGTGCAGTCGCGTCCAGGGGTGCATTGGTGAGTAATTAGACGGAATAGAACTTCAAGAGCACCTGAAAAGTTGAACCAATTCTGCTCTGCATGAACAAATGAAGAAAACGGAAAAGCTGCCAATCAGGCGGAATGTGTGGTGGTGACACTCGAGACCAGGGCCTGCCTAATTGGCTGACTGACTAGCTAGATATGTTTACACCTCCTCTCCCAAGCCTCCTGCCCGCTCACATATCACGACTCCACTTCTCTGCACGGCGCACCGTCGCCCCTCAAAGTCCGCCGGGCGAATCTTGCACGCTTGTTCCACACGTCTCAACGTCGTGAACAGTTGTTGCCCTTGTGCAGCGCGTATACTTTGGCAGTGTTCCCGCGGTAGCGCCACGGATCCTGCGAACCGGTTCAACCTTCGCAATCGCGTCGCCTCCTCGCCGGAACACGACAATCGAAACGCGACCTCACCTCCGCGCAATCCACGCCATGGCACCGCGCGGCGAGTCGCCGACATCCACGTCGTCGACACTGTCCAACATCACGGTCCAGACGGAGAAGCAAGCCGACGTCCGCATCATGTCGAGCGCGTCGCCCTCCATCTCCACGCCGCCCACGAGCCTGGACGACGAATACAGCATTGTGTCCGAAGTCACCAAAACCGAGCACCTGACCGAAGTGGTTGACGACAATCACATCCCACCGTCGCTGCAGCACGCGTCTGACACGCCTCAGGCGCAGCCGGATGCGCCGCCCAGCGAGGAGGGTCGACGACCGGCTCGTAGCTCCCGCAAATCCGTCACCACCTACAACGTGCAGATCCTCGCCGGCACAGCCATCCACACGCCCACCAAATACCTCGAGAAGCACCACAAGAATGTTGTGCATGGGAGTCTTGAAGATGCCGCGGCCAAGGGCGAGCTTACCCCTGCGAAGAAGCGAGCACGCAAGTCAGCACCCGCAGCCATGTCAATGGATGACCCCGTGGAGGAGCAGCTCGCAGCAGAGGCTGCGCAGGCAGTACGACGCCGGACATCTGCGCGCGTGCCGGATTTGCGCAAAGAAACCCTGCGCAACGTTTCTGGTGTCGGCCAGATTCTTGCAAATGCACTATCCGATAGCAAGTCCCTGGTTCAGAAGGGCTTACGCCGCACTGCCTCAGAATCGGCTCTGAAGTCTACCAAGCTCAAGCGCCCTCTCGCTGCCACCAAGGATGAGGTTGAGTCCGAGCCAGAAGCAGCGGGCGACAAGAAGGAGTTCCTGAAGCCCAAAAGCAAGCTCTGGCTGAGGCAAGGACTCTACGTTGGCCAGCATCGTGAATTCAACCCTCGTCTCAAAGAGAGCCAGAACCGCAAGAAGCGAGCGAAGAAGCAGCAAGCTGCTGAAGTTCTGCCTCTGCCCATGTTCGCAGCCGATCGTCTCCTTAACGAAGACCCAAAGCACGTGTTCAAGGACTTCAAGCTTCCATTCGATACCTACCACCCACTGCCCAGGAAGGTCAAGGTAGACGGTTGGGTCAAGCTCAACAAAAGTGAGACCATTCTGCTCAATTCCTGAATTTGATGCTGACGTCTAACAGACAGATTCATTGGTGATGCTTCAGCTCTGTGGAAGCGAGACAAGCAAGACTCATCACAGTGCTATTGCGATCCTGAAGATGGGTGTGGTGAAGCTTGTCACAACCGCATCATGGCTTATGAATGTGATGACACCAACTGTCGCCTTGGCGCAGAACTCTGCGGCAATCGGCCATTCGCTGAGCTCAAGAAGCGTGCCAAGGGCAATCGCTATGACTATGGCGTCGAGGTTCTGGATACCGTGGATCGTGGCTACGGTGTGCGCGCCATGAGACAATTTGATCCTCACCAGATCATTGTTGAGTATGCCGGAGAGATCATCACACAGTCCGAGTGCGAGCGTCGCATGAAGCAAGTCTACAAGAAGGACAAGGTATGTCATCAACCTTCTCTCGCGATTCGGCATTTTCTAAGATTTACCAGTGCTACTACTTGATGAGCTTCGACAACAAGATGATCATCGATGCCACGCGTGGAACCATTGCTCGCTTTGTTAATCACTCCTGTGAACCCAACTGTGAGATGATCAAGTGGACTGTCAACGGCGAACCTCGAATGGCATTGTTCGCTGGCTCTCGAGGTATCATGACTGGCGAAGAGCTTACCTATGACTATAACTTCGAGTAAGTCTAGTGTTACGCGATCACATCTCAAGTTACTGACTCTTGTAGCCCATTCTCGCAGAAGAACATCCAGATATGTCGATGTGGTACAGAGTCATGTCGTGGTGTACTTGGCCCGAAGCCCAAGAAGCCCGTAGAAGACCGCAGCCTTGCATCTACCATCATTGCAGGAACCAAACGCAAGTTGCAAGATCTTGTGGGTTCTGTGAGGTCAAAGTCCGAAGGCCAACAATCACCAAAGAAACGCAAGTTGTACACTGGAAACTCTGCCATGACCAAAATCCAGAACGCGAACATGCAGGTCGAAGCAGCACGCGAGCAAGCAGACAGGAACAGAGCCGAGCAAGCTCGTCAGACTGAATCCCGTCTCAGTCGTGCCATCAAGCGATCTACCCCTAAGCTTGGAAAAGGA
Source organism: Phaeosphaeriaceae sp. UM 1110 (assembly GCA_000263175.2). Lineage (NCBI taxonomy): Eukaryota > Fungi > Ascomycota > Dothideomycetes > Pleosporales > Phaeosphaeriaceae > Phaeosphaeriaceae sp. UM 1110. The sequence continues at coordinate 3,525 of AJMS01010075.1, forward strand.
AGCGCGCGGCTTGTCAAATCTACACGCATGTCGGCCACTGTTCGTATGGCACACATGACACACAAGGCGGGTGCATTGCCAAAGGTTAAGCACGTTGTTCAAGCTCGAGCTGGAGCTACAGCTCGCACCCAGAAGAAGGTGGCGCCTAAATCTATCAAGAAGATCCAAGCACGCAATGCACCGAGCACTCCTAAGAAGAAGCTCCGCGATGTGCAACCGGAATCAGAAGATGACGATTCGCCCAACATTACTCCTGCTTCTCTGCGCAGTGCTGCCAGGAAGTCGGCTCTGAACAGTCCAGCTGTAACCGGTCGTCTCAACAAGGTCGCATCCAAGGGCAGTATGCGGACCCAGCAGCGATCCACGAAGGTAATGACTGAAGATCCGGATGAGATGGATATAGACAGCCCTCCGAAGGTGCTGCGTCGAGCTCGAAGTACAAACTCCAGGTAAGTTATACTCTTTCTGACGAAGCACGACTCTACAATGCAAATCGTCTCGCCCTACCCTCCACGCATCATTGACGGTGCTGACTTCAACTGATAGGGCTTCACTGCGAAAGTCGATGTAAGCAGAGCAGTACGCGGCTCCAGCACGAAGATATTTGAAATTCTTTATCGAAACACGGATTTTGTATTATTAATGCTTGCCTTCTATCGACTTTTCTACTGATTGCGTGTGCGATGCTCAGGTGTTATCTGGAAAAGGGAAGCTCAGGAAGGAGTTTGCTGGAGTTCTAGGTTATATGAACATCGGGCAGGAGAGGTGCTACGGAGAGGCAAGTGTGCTTGGTTCAATAATCGTGGCATGCGTGTATGGGAACCTTGTGTGTTCGTCGTGGACATGGGAATGCGCATGTGTTTGGCTTTGGCTGCTTTTGTCATTACCTTCGTAGAGAAGTGCATGTGTAATACAATGGTTCAATGCCAGCATGCGAGATGAGATGTTCGTCGTTCGCCATCAATTGTCAAGATGCACGCTGTACTCCCCACCGTCACTTTGGGCGAGGAGGAATGAAGGGAAGATATTGTAGAATAAGACGCATTCGATGTTATACTGAGATAGGATGTTTCTAAATTTATGATGACTACTTCGGACACTGAATGAGCGTGACCAGGCCACTAGGCAACGGGGAAAGTACAATTTTCATTGCTAACAAGAGGGCGATGATTGTAGTCAGCTAAGCGTAAATTGTGTCAACCTAGGCAGTAAAAGTTCGCTTGACGCATTCTCAGGCCCTTTCGTTGGTAGGTTTAGTACTAGTGTCGGTGCGTACGGAAGTCGCCCGTGCCTCAACACGTATTATAGAAGAGCATTGGAACTGAAACCTGTCGCAAGTGTTTTCGAAAGCAACAAATGGCCCGACCTTTCCGTCTCTTTCCAGAGACCTCTGTGTAAAATTGACCAAAACTGGGGGAAATTATTTCGCGGACCTTGCTATGCTGAGTGGGTCAAGAGCGAGCATATTGAATGGTTGAGCGACTTCTAGTTGTAGCTGCAGCACAAGTATGCATGAGAAGTGGAATAATATTTCCCGGTCCCTGGGTTATCCTGATCAGAAGGCTTGAGTACCCAGTGTTTGCGATCTTATGCACAGAAGACGTGCATGCAGCTGATGCATACTAAGGGCGACGATGGTTCTCGAACGAAACAATTAGTCATATATTGCATCCCGAAGTCATGAGTCAAATCATTGTGTGGAGAATGCACTTAGCAGGAAAGCGTCAGGAAAGCCAGCGTCTTAGTCGTGGCTAAAGCGAAAGCGTGAGATGAATATGTGTTGAAATTAGCCTTTGATACCTGCAGATTTCACAATGAATGTTCGGGGATACGGAAATGTAGGCACAGCTTTATGGTCCCTAGCGTTTTAGAAGACCCTTAGTCTAGATCTAGAGATGTAGCAGTGTATCGATCTAAAGTGGAGCCGTATAGCGGAACCAAGACACAGACATGTGCCTAGTGCAGACCAAGCAAATATCAGACAATAGGTTGCATACAAACAAGCCCACATTCGCTCGACGACAATCGTCTTCCCTCTTGATGTGAACACACTGAATCGTGTCGACAATCAACCACATTGCCTATTCAAGATGCTGAACCCTTCCCTCCTTCTCCTGGTCGGCGCCAGCGCTGGCTTTGCACTTGCCCAAGACTTGGTGATTGATCCTGCTTGTGCTCAATTGGCTCCCATGCAATCTGCCCTTGCCGTTGCAGAACACGGTCTCCATTGGTGTTCTTCGAAGGAGAGGATCTCTGTTGGAACGATTTTCACCACTGTCACTGAAACGTCGACCGGGTATGGAACGGAGACTTCCACGTCTACAAATGTTATTACTTCAACCATCTTTACGACTAAAGACACCACCGTGTTCTCTGGAACAGCTACATCGACTGCAGCTACCTCGACTCTCACGTCTACAGCAACTTCGTAAGACATCTGTCTTTGTACTCGGAAATCAGTTGCTGATAAGCATTAGAACCGCCACATCCTACAAATGTGCTGTCGCAAGACTAGCGAGGGTTGGAAGACCACACCGCACAAGCGAGCCTGTCTTTGTCCCTCATCGACCATCAAGGCCCGTCTTTGATCCTATTCACACTCCATGGGCAATGCCATCCCGAAACACGTCGTTTCCATCTGTGCCAGTCCATAGCGGCGTGATGTCATGGGAATCCACATCTCCATCTTCGTCTCCGTCTCCTACGCCGACTCCACACCCTCACTGCTCTGGTGCTCCACGAGAGGTCGAGTTCAATGCATGCTATGACATTGCACGGGCTTGCTCTTGTCTTGGTAAAGTATCCGTCACTTCGACGGTTACAGAAACCGAAACGGCGACCGCGATCGTCATCACGGTCGAAACTACAGATTCCACAACTACGGTCACGAGCACCACCACAAAAACTAAGACGAGCCCTGCGGGGACCACGACGTCAACTCCTTTGACTACGACCACAACTACAACGACCACCACAACGACTACTTGCCCCTGCGCCACTCCCAGTTCCACACTGTGTGGCTCGAGCCCAAACACATGCAGTGATCTGCAGACCGACAATGCCAACTGCGGCTCTTGTGGCCACGCCTGTGCCTCAGGAACCAGGTGCTACCAGGGCAAATGTGTCGTCTCGAATTGCGACAACGTCCAAACATGCCAGGGCGGCTTCGAAACGTCCTGCGATACTGCAAACAAAGGCGGCTGCTACTGCCTCCAAGGCACCGAGGGCACCAGGCTCTGCGCTGATATCGGCGTCGCTAATTGCGGTACTTATAAGACATGTAAGGAGGACACCGAGTGCGCTGATGGAGAGATCTGCTCGACGCAGACGTGCTGTGGGCATGGCATTTGCGTTCAGGGCAAGACGTGTCCGGTGAGGAGTGGGGCGAGGATCTTTAGGAAGGATGGGGGCATGATCATGCCTGTTCGGGGGAGAGTTAATTGAGAGCCGCGTTGTAGCTCCGTAGATGTTTCAAGTGCTTGAAGAAGTGAAGGGGTAATTGATGGTGGTGAAGAATGTATGGGACACCTTTCAGTATGTTGTACAAGAAGGAAGTCATGATTGCGGTCTCCACACAGGAATCTTGAAAATGGCTGCGTGAAGCTCTAGACGTTACCTCCCAACAATGACTTCGAATTTTTTTTCAAGTGACGAAGATTCATCTTGATGGCGTCAATGTGATCGACGTCGATGAAATGGTGATTCCAGCCGATCATAAACCCCATACGATAAAGTAGTGGCTTACCAACCCGACCTACCTCCTTCTGTCGTCAATGTGATATGGTTGAAAAGTGTGTAAGTCAATAATCCCATCTTTGTTGAGGTAAGCTGCCATGAGGGGTACCCCACACGGGGTCTAGCGGGAACTAAATTGGCGCGTGAAGTCGCGTGTGGTTCGCGATCGAATGGATCGCGTACGCGGGCAATTTTATCGTCATACCCAGCACACCACCCCACGCGCGATACCTTGACATCGCACATTCTGGCGCTACAGTATACTATCTTGGTGGATACTTAAAATACACATATATATCCATTTCTGCAATTGCAAGGCGGACCCATGAGTTGGTATACTGATCCGTACCGCCATCCGCTTCCTTACGAGTGTAGCACCTCTCCGCTCTACATACTTCTGAGGACGAGTCACTGATTGTATCAATAGATGCAGCTCTAGACAATAGTCGCTCTCATACTGCACATACCCTGGGCGTCCCTTCCACCGTACCTCGGTCTGCGCAACACATTGCTTCCTCGTCGAACGTCCCTCCATTCTGGGCCCAGAATTACAATGTGGCGCGCTCTGCCGTGGTAGGCAGCTTCGAGAACGTACCCCCGGTCTCGATCGTGCAGCACGACCAGGGCGCTTCAAGCTTGAAGAGGAGAAAAGTTCACCAGGCGCTGGATACCGCCGTATGCAACACGCGCACAGTACAAGACACTCTACAAGCCAGGCAGAGTAAAGACCCTCCACAATCCTCAAGGAATATACCCCTTGGTTTTGCATGGGATCGACAAGTACCTACGCAGTACCGTTCTTCGCCTTGGGCGTACGTACCTTATCAGCCGCGAGGTGCTGCGTCTGTTGGACTACCTCCACTACCCGGCGCAACTCAGTACGAAAACTGGCAGCGTAACAGCAAATCGCACGTCAATATGGCGCCCGAATCGAGAAACACTCGAGGTTCAGCTTCACCTCCACGATTTTCCCAGGCTGAAAAGCGATCACATATGGATCATGAAACCAGATCACAACCACGTAAAACGAAGCGACAGAAGAAAGGGCGACACGCCGAGGATGCCAAAGCCTCGATGGGTACACAGCATAACCCAGTGGAGATCGCTTCCAGCCCTGAAAAGGCTCCAAGATCAAAGTCTGCAAAGAAGAACAAGAAGAAATTCTACGCTGTGGCAGCTGGGCACACACCAGGGATATTTACGGACTGGCCCACAGTTGAGAGCAATGTCAAGGGGTTTCCTGGTGCAAAGCACAAGAGTTTCCCATCGGAAGCAGAAGCAAGGCAATGGCTCGAGGAAAATCAGGAGCCAGCCAGACTGGCGAGACCATTCGAGCAGCGCAAGTCAATTTACCACGCGAATCTACCGTCTTCGTCTCCCCCTCCCTACGAGGACGCTCACTATGGGGCATGGAATCATCATGCAGACATCGAAAACCCAAACACCCGCAAAAATATGTTTGACTGGGCTCTTCATGCCACTAAAATCCAGCCCGCTGGTCAATCCAATGTCAACGAGCCCACTTTCGACCCTGACCCAGTGCTGAGTTCAGAACAACAGAAAGTCGTGGATCTCATTCTCCAAGGTCAAAATGTATTCTATACAGGCTCAGCCGGCTGTGGAAAGAGTACGATTTTAAAAGCTTTCGTCAAGCAGCTGACCTCGGTCGGCAAAAGAGTTAAGATTGTGGCCCCTACGAATTTAGCGGCTCTTAATGTTGGGGGTGTCACAACATGGTCCTTCGCTGGCTGGACACCGGACAGTATGAAGAAGCCGCTGGACAAGCTCAAGGCAGCATCTCATGGAAAAGAGACATGGGAACGTTTCGACAGCACCGATGTACTCGTCATCGACGAAATCAGTATGGTGGAGAACCTCCTCTTCGAACGCCTCAGCCAAATTATGACAGCGTCTCGAGGTGGTAGATACGGCGACGGTCCATTTGGGAACGTACAGGTCATTGTCACCGGTGATGTGAGTAAACGTGAGAAAGCTGTAGGCACAATTAACCTTTTCAGTTCTGTCAATTATCACCGGTCAAGCCTTTTCAACATTGCATTGGATGTGGTTGGGAATTGGTGCGAGATAATCCAAGACAACCAAAAGAGTATCAGTGCGAGAATAGGCGCTGCCGAGAGGACGTGTTCTACGACATCGATAAGTGGGCTTTTCGATCCAACGCTTGGGAGGTAGGCTCTATTCAATTGACAATGTTCGGATTCCCGTGCATACTGACGGGTGTAGCAATGCAAATTCAAGCATATCAATCTCACTGAAATCCATCGACAGAGTGACAGGAAGTTCATCAGCATTCTACAAAAGATTCGAACCGGTAAGTTCCGCTACCCCGAGCATTATCCACATTTTACCTTTGCGACGACTGACTCTACCTAGATGGTATCATTTTGAAGCCTCATGCGAATATACTCCTCAATCACACCTCGGAGACCGAAGGCGCAATTCAGCTGTTTGCGAGGCGTGACGACGTCGATCGTATCAACAATGACAACATCGCGAAGCTACCCGCTGAAGCCATCACATACAAGTGTGTTGACCATTTCGATTGGAAGACCCATCATAGAGAAGAAGCATCCCTAGAGAAGAACACACGTCGCATGGATGACGGCACATTGCTTGCATTGGTAAGCATACTGTCTTCTCCAGTAGATCAAATATTTTGTGATTAACTCTACACCACAGAAGGACCATAGGTATGAGGTACATGTGCAGTTGAAGAAAGGCGAGCGTGTAGTCCTTCAATCAAATCTTGAGCCAACTTCCGGTCTTGTCAATGGTTCTCAGGGTACAATCATCGACTTCGAACCATTTGACGAGAAGCGACTCCCACGGAAGGCCGAAAATAAGATGGACGCTGCTCCGAGTGGAACATCGTTTACCCGCGGCACGCATGCCCGTTACAATGAAGAGCAGATCAAGATATTCGGTAAAGACAACAAGCGACAGCCATGGCCTGTGGTCAGATTTGACAATGGTTCGACAAGAACCATCTTCGCCGATTGCACAGCCAGCGAGCTCGGCAACGAAGAGCCATACAGTCTGCTCTCGCGGACACAGATTCCACTCATGGCAGGATATGCTGTCACAGTCCACAAGTCCCAAGTATGGTCTAGCTCACATTGGTGCTTCTACAAAGCTAACACCTTACCAGGGCATGACACTCGACCGAGTCATCGTCGACCTTTCGCGGGCATTTGAGCCAAGTCAAATCTACGTTGCGCGTACGTTTCGCTCTTTCATCTTTGACCTGATTCAGAGGCTAACGAAGTTTATCAGTCAGTAGAGCCAGGTCACTGAAGGGTCTGAAAGTCCTGGGCCTTCCGAGGGCTAATCTGGGTGGTGCGAATGAGCAAGTCAAGGAATTCTTTGACAAGTATCTCCGGAACCCGTCAGCTTGAGCTGCTCTACCTCTAGCGGAGCCATAGTTGCTTGCTGGGCTCTGGAGATTGCTGATCGATTCCATTGGTGTCGTTACAGTGGGAACATTGAACGAACTATTACATGTTGTATATCATGATATCTATTTTGCATCGATACCCAGCTTCGGCGCGGCGTTCGGATAATGAGAACTTTTTGAATACATCTTCTAGTGCACGAGCTCGATTCTACCTGGTTCTCTTCTTGGCATATCACCCGTATCTGCCTCGCGATACGAGGGGTCAGCCTTGCATATCAAACTCCTGTCGAACCTCAAGTTGACCAATCGCTAACAACTTGACGACCCACTGAAACATTATGAGCTGTCCCAACATTCGTCAAGTCTGCACTTGTCGACTCCAAGAAAGACTACTAAATTAGGTCCTTAACACCCGAGGTCAAGCCCTCCCAAGCTTCACTTTCGGCCCCCAAATACCAAGCCGCTTACACCCGCAACCCCTGCTCCTCATACCCAAAACAACAGAAAACGATATTACCTTGCTTACGTGACGACATACTGTACTCCGTGTTCCAACTCCATAGTAAAACCGCTCTCTAATCTTTGCCTACCCGTCTGTCATCTTTCCAGTTCTTTTGCTTCACCATGAAGCTGATAAACTGCACCACACTCGCTCTCGAAACCGAAAACAACTGGGCGTCGGGTAGACCCCCTTACGCCATCCTCTCGCACACCTGGGCCCAGGACGGCAGCGAAGTAACCTACCATGACTATTTGCAGGGTCGGGAGAGAAGTCCGCATAAGAATTGGGCGAAGATTGATGCGGCGGTGAATATCACAAGAGCTGGGAAAGAGAGGCTGAATTATGTGTGGATAGACACGTGCTGCATCGACAAGGAGAGTTCATCAGAGTTGACGGAGAGCATTAATTCGATGTTTGCGTGGTATGCGCAGGCTGTGGTATGTTATGCTCAGATTGCAGATTTTGACAGCAGGCTCGGGAGGGGTGGTGGAGGGCAACTGGGGACTGTGGAGTTGGACGAGAACGCAGCGTATAGGTTGGGACAATGCAGATGGTTCTATCGGGGATGGACACTCCAGGAGCTCATTGCTCCCACATATGTGGAATTCTTCGATGCGAATTGGTCGCATTTTGGGAATAGAGATGGACTTGCGTACTTGATTTCCATGATTACGGGGATCGATCAGGATATTTTGGCACGAACGGCAAAATCAGGAGGAGCGGCTCAGACTGCGCAGCAAGCTTTGCGGAAGATGACTGTTGCGAAGAAAATGTCATGGGCTGAAGCGCGCTCAACGAGTCGAGTCGAAGATATCGCTTACTCGTTACTAGGGATCTTTGAAGTCAACATCCCCATGCTGTATGGCGAAGGGGAGATCGCGTTCATCAGGCTACAAGAGGAGATATTGAAGGAGAGCAACGACATGACATTATTTGCATGGACCTCGTCAGACGACACACAGACGCACAGCGGCATCCTCGCGCGCTCACCAAAGGACTTCGCATCCGCAGGAACACTTGTAGCCAGTCAGGATTCAAAATTTAATCCAGACTACGCCATCACAAACAAAGGATTACGGATCTCTACTCGTCTCCGCAAAATCGGAATGACGAGTGCGCTCTTCCTCGACCTCAACTGCCGGCGCGCCAACGCCGACGACTCTTCTCGACGTCCGCTAGGTATCAGCTTACAGTATCAAGGCGCGGGCCGATACGTGCGGCTCGAGCCCTCGAAATTGATCCTTGAGCCAACGGGAGCCTGGGTTCCAGAACGAATCATCTTCATCGCCAAGACGGCCGATGGGGTGGATGCGCGGCCTGAGGTGCTCGAGGAGTCGTTGAAGAAGCAGTCTTTTAGCTTTGTTTTCAAGGAGAAGCAGTATTATGATCGCATTGCTGTCTCTCATGAAGATTTGTGGTATGAGGTACGTAATCATTCCCAGCTACGGACTGTGTAGGAGATATTATCACTGACTCCATATGCCATGATCTACAGCCTAACGAGTCGTTCGTCCTGTCTGGGCTAGATTCCTTCGCAGGATGTATTACGTTCCGCACCCAAGGCAAGTGCGGAGAGAATAAGCACGAATTTGTCGTTGCGTGTGGTGGATCGACTGAGGAGCCGTGGGCAGCGGTGGCTACGCATTCGACCCCTGTGTATACTGCAGCGCTGGCGCAGGACTGGGAGAAAATGGCGGCTGCTGCGAAGCGGATGGGTGCACAAGGAAAGAGCGCTAAGTGGAAAGACACGAGGTGAGTTGATGCCGTTGTATGAAGTCATAGTTGTACACACTGATCATGTGGTTTTTGTAACGCTTAGACACACCAACACTGCAGACTTTGAAGGCCTAGAGGTCACGGTCAAGGTCGAGAAGGTGGTG
>AJMS01010074.1:0-13053 GCA_000263175.2 Phaeosphaeriaceae sp. UM 1110
GTAAAATGATACGTGCCTCGGTTCTGAAAGCCAAGATCTCTTACCCCTGTCTGATCGCTGCCACCGCATCGCTCACCCCAATTGTGGAAGGCCAACGTCGCATTTGATACTTGCTGGGCGTTGTTGTGTAACACTTTGACACTGACCTCTTATCCATTCTCAGTGGGATTTTTCGTGCATCTGAAATGTGCTTCACTTTACAACTACCAGCTACATCATCTATACAATACCTCGAAACACGCTTCATGCAGGTACACAATGCTCGTACTACGCGATGGCGTTCACATACTGTGTATACTTTCAGTCTATTTTTCTTGGCAAGTCCGCGCCATTCATCCAACTATGTCCTTGTACAACCACCGTATTTCCAGCCAGCTAGCCTTCTTCGACAATGGCTTGTCTCAAAACCAAACATCTGAACTACAGCAATGTCGAAGCTAGGGGCGATCTCATCTCTTTTGTCTTGACTACTTCCACTGCTTACCCGTCGCATTCGCACTGTTGAAACTACATCATCATGATATCGGTTGTTGAGCCCGGCTTCGCAATCAGACGCAAGTCCGAATGTCTACTTGACGTTGAAGTAGACTGCGTCTCCACTGGTATGGATGGCTTCTACGGTTGCTGTCCTGCCTCTCTTGTTTGCGATTGGAGACAACCGAATCGGTTCTGCTGCCGCCCTGGCTCGACGGATTGCACAGGAACCACACTCTCGGCCAAACCGTTGTGTGCGAATGCGACCTGGGATTTATTTGACAACGGCGGCTTTTTTTGTTGCCACCATGGATCACTAGGCTACAACGTATCGAACACGAATGGATGTACATGCCCAGGGCAAGTAATAAATGGGTCCGTTATAAGATCATTGAGAGTGATACGTTCAAGTATAGGTAAGGAGAAATCTCAGCATGGAGTTCTTGGATTGGTATGCTGATATCTAATTACAGATCCAGCAACTATAGCCTCTGCAACTTCATCTGCGAGTCCGTCACATACTTCCATATCAGAATTGTCTCTCCGCTCTACACGCATAGGCTTGATAATAGACCCAGTCATCGGTGGGATCGAAGGCCTTGCTTTTGTACTCTTAGTCGTGTGGTGTTACCTGCGCCGCCGCCGCCGATGCCGTCAAAAATCGGCCCAAGAGCTGCACGGAAAATCCAAGGCTGTACCTGCCACCGAGCTTGGAGAAGCTGTGTATGAGGTAGCTGAAGGCAAACCAAGAATGCCAAAAGCAGAACTGGTGGCCCCGAACACACTCACTGAACGGGACGGGACGAGCACACCGGACTTGGAGACGAGCCCGGCAGAGCTGGAAGCGACAGGCTTGGCTGCTCGAGATGGCTCGGGGTCGACCGCAATATTGTCTTTGGCATATTTGCGATCACAAGGAAGAGTACGAGAATTTAGAAGGACATGTCACCATTCTGCCTCTGCCACTCCTATCGTTCGAGGCAATGAGTCGTAGATGATCTGACTAGATCCGACAAGACCAGCGATGAAATGATCCCACCAGCCTGTGTTGTTCCTTGGCGATCAAGCATATTCGGGAGCCACCCATTTCTCTACTATATTGTACTCAGTCGAAATTCCACCCAAAGGTCATTGCTAAAGGCAACAGATCATGGCTCTCGACTTGAGAGTCGAAAGTTCGAGGCCATTCGCTGGCCTCGATCAAGTGTCCGTCTCAGCTCGGCTGTTCTGGCCCATCACAACGCGCCAAGAGCGCCACATCTTAGATCTGTTTGGGGCTTTGCAGTACCTCACATCGCACTAACAGCCTTTCCAGGCAGGCCGAAGCTCATAATTCGTAGCGGCAAGCCCGGCTGAAGAGCCGCTACAGTGCTACTCAACCGCCACAATGTCACGTAACCATGCCCGTGCTGGCTAGACTTGTTCCTGATACCACTGACCGGCACGAGCCTCCCATGATTCAAATCTACTTTGAGAGAGTCCAACCGTTGACCCTGGCAATACGACCTCTGTTCGGCTGGCGTGAAGGCAAGGGAGGCTGCGACAGAAGATGTCTAGATTGTGCCATGAGGAGCTCTACTTAATCCGCCGACACTCCCTTGTGATTCAAAGTCTAGTCTCATCACACAGATCACGACCTAAATCTCAGAATGTCTGGACGATATACACTCTCAGCACTGTCCATTGCGGCTTTGTCTACGTTTGCGGTTGCTGCCGTGCCTGCAGACCCAACCATCACCGCACCAGCAATCTTACCCCGTGCAAACCCTGCCACATTCATTGGCTGGGTGGAATACAGTGGGAGCTGTATGAAATCCTTGAATGCATACAGTTACACATCGTTGTGTACTGACTACTTGACAGGGTATTCGGAGACATGTAATCCTGGCCTCACATGGTATCAGGATGGCAAATACGCCCAATGCTGTGGAGAGGGTATGGCCTCTTGCTATGCTGCCACTGCGTGTGCATCAGGCTCCATAATTTATCCATACCCGGATCAATCCCGGACCACAACCATTGCTTGGTAAGTAGTCACAGCTCCAACGTCTGCATTTGTCGCTGACAACCTTAGTACTGAGAACTATGGCGACAAAGCACTTTCAATTTGCAACACGGCTTTCATCTTCGAGAACATGGGCGACTCAAACCCAAGAACAGATATTATTTGTGGTTCTGAATCGATCAACTGGTCATACTACCGCAGTGTGCCTGCCTCCATCACCGAAGCATCTTCGCGCGCATGTAGGTGTCCACTCGCATCACTCCATCATCATTGGGGTAACACTGACACAGTCCAGCATTATCCAGAGCACAAGCAGCATCTTCAAGCGTCGTTGCCGCGTCTAGCGGAAGCACAAGCCAAAAAAAGAGTTCCAAAGCTTGGATCGCAGGAGTGGTCGTCGGACCTATCTTTGGCCTCGCCGTCGTCGTTGCGCTCGTCTGGTTCTGCCTCCGCCGCAGAAGAAACCAGAAGTCGCAACAAGGCGGTGTTGCCATGACTTCAATCAACCCATCTCAACCCGTCGGCGTTGGAGGCTACACGGACCAGAAGCCTCAGTTCACACAACAGCAGCAACAGGTCTTTGGTCAAGATGCCTACAACAACCAATCTGCTTATGCAGCGCAGCAACAAAGCTCCTCTGAAACACCTGCTTCACCTACACCGCAATATACCCCAGGCGCGATGCCGTACAGTCCTCCCATCAGCCCCCCAGCACAGCAGACATATGGCCACGATGTCAAGAGCGCGTATACCGCTCCCGCAGGAAATGCTACCGAGCTCGGCGGTGAGACGAAAGCTGGTGCGCCTACTACTCAGGTTACGTCACATCCACAGACTGCGGAGCTAGGGGGTGATTCGAGCCAAGGTGGTATCGGGCAGACTTCATCACATCCTCCTGCTGCAGAATTGGGAGGCGAGACGAGGCAAGGTGGTGTTGGACAGACTGGGCCGTCGGAGCTCTCATCGCACAAGTAATCAACAGTCTCCGTTCCCACGGAACTTGTTTTGTCGATGTATATGACACATGGCTCTTCATCTGATGTAACGTGCATGTTGGACGTGAGCATAATTTTCTTCACTGTATATGGAGCATATATACCATAGACTGTACACGACATGCAGCAAGAAGGCACATTTCTTTTGCCCACAAGGTCAACAAATCATTACATCTCCATCATCGCCGCACAAGCCCCGAATTTTGATATCGATTGTGCACAGCATGCTCGAATTCTCATCTCGGCACATCGCCCGCACGCAAACCTCCCACACTAGTCAACTCAGATGGGCTCACAGAATCCAGCAAGTCAATAAGTAGACCCTGCACAACATGGTGGATAGGAGAGACTCTTGCAGGCTTGCCTAAGTTCCGCATATGATGCTGGAGCCATAGGATCATGTCAGCACCCCTCTCCATCATGTTAGATGGCTTCCTCCGCACAAGTACACTGCGCAACAGTAGGCGATCATATCTGTATCTTCTCTGTCTGGTTCGTTTGATACTTGACGTGGACAAAACATCTATATCTTCAAACCCCTCCTCAGCACAGCTAACCATGGTACATGTGTCTCTTCAACCTTGATGGCGTTTCGCTGACACTACTAGAAGGCTTCGGCAGAGCCTGACACAAGCCGTCCAGCCCTTCATTGTCCACCTTACAGCATGCCGGATAGCTCACGGCTTTGGCTCTACAGTTCGCTACAGCCTGTTCATCAGATACGTCTTCTGTTGAGCATACATGTGTCAGCAATGCCTTCTGCCATCAAAGCTGCATGCATGAGGATAGGTATTCACCTTCAGCTTCGGTGCACTTATAACCCTGAGAGAAGCCCAACGTGCAGCATTGTAGATCCGGATACTCGGCTGAAGTGCACACCTTGCTGGTATCAGGAGTTGGAGATGGCTCAGGAGTCGGCTCGGGACTGGGTGTAGCAGAAGGAAGTGGTGTTGGTGATGGCTCGGGCTGAACGGGGCAGCAGTTCAGGCCGACCAGATCGCATACAGGTTGAAGACCCGGGCAGAGTATGGCAGAGACAGAACCTAGGAGAGTAAACAGAGCGATGGCGAAGCGCATGATGGTAACGAATTAGAAAATTTGGATGGATCTAGAAGTGATGAAGATCTAGTGTTGTAGAGACAGCATGTGCTTGTCGAGTGATGGATAGATGTTTGAGGGGGAATATGCGCTCTTTATATAAATTCCGTCTCATTCAATTCGGCGATGTTGAAAGACAGAGTGGTCCGAGCACTTTGGTGGCTTTAGCAATTGTATACTGCTTCTGTCGGGTGGCGGCGTGGTCGGTGGTACAATCTCAAGATTGAAGCCTCGACCGAGCTTCTGCAATAGGCAGGGAAGAGACTTGTTCTACAGCCACGGTTGATGTTGGAACCTGTCATACCAACTAGACATGTTTGTGACAGCCCAACCCGCATAGCAATCACTCATTTCGGATGGAAAGGCTGGGGATGATATGTTTAGGTGTTGTTGCAACATTTGACGTGAAGGATAGGTAGATGTATTGAGCCATTTCGTTGCCTTCAACAAGTCGTAACCCTTGTAGACAGGTCCTGATGTTAACAAGCCGATAGATCCGGCTTTGTATGCCTCGGTCTAAGTCGTGTTGCTCACGAAGACGACACGAAGATGACTAGCACAGCGCAATACCTAGATTAACATTAGAATCATCTCATATAGGATGAGACAAGCTTTTGCTGCCAGTAGTCTGTGGAATGACGATGTGTACCGCGCAGTCTTGTATGTCGTGCCCGAGACGAAGAGCTTTGATGAAACCAATTTGCAAAGTGGTGAAGAGATGTGGGGGATGGACCTACGCAGATGTAGCAGCGAACACTTCATGCCTGTTGGCCTGGGTGAATAGGCCGAGGAGCACAGTGAATATGATGCTGCAGACAAGTATCAATAGCATGTCCCAGGACTTTGAGTTCACGGTGATAGGTGGTGATAGAGTTGTGACGAAGAAGGCTAAGAGAGCTGAAGTCATAGTTGTGGTGAAGATGGCCACGAGCTGTACCGGAGAAAAGGTGATTCTTGTGGACTCAAAGACGAAGCGAATTTGGCTCCCTGACATGGACGAATGCTTTATCTAATGTCAGCCGGACAAGTACGTAGCATCATGCTTCGAGCATGTAGGCTCTGTATATACCTACCATGGGTATATACCTTCTGAACGATGACCATGCCATGTGAAGTTGCCGATCAATCCAAGTGCCATTCCCCTCGACAATGGAGATAAAGTCATCATCTTCGTAGGTTGTATTCGACGCCAATCGCGCGAGTAGCTGGCCACGGTTGCATGCACCATGCGTAAAGCTCGTCTGCACTGGCTTCGGCAGTGCAGAGATTGACTTAGCGCGCTGTACAGCATCATGATACTCGCGCAACTTGTCATCGATTCTGTTGATCAGGTCAGTTCTTCCACCCCAAGAGCGCTCTTGGCGTAATTTCATGTCCGCTGCGGGGTCATTCGTGTTGACCGCGGCTTTGTCTAGAGCCAAAAGTTCTTGCTCGAGGCTGTGAAGCTCGTACTCGCGGAAGAGTATGACTCGGGTATGAAGAGACTCGAATTTGCGGATCACGGGAGGGTTGTGGTCGGCCTTCAAGACATGAGCAAATTGCGAATGACTGTCGTGTATATCTTCGACTGCGGAGGCCGTTAGTTTCGGCTTCAGAATAAGCTATCTGTAAAGTTCTTGGTGGAGACTCACTGCCTGGAAACACTGCGTCGTGAGCGACTCCTCGTCGTCTGTCGACCGCCGTGATCGCACGCTCTAGACTTGGACTTTCGCTATCGACTCTGACGGGATCGCTGCAAGTCGAAGGCTTCGCGGCGTCCGAACTGTCCGTCCTGCAGGATGAAGCCCACGAGCTTTCATATAAGATTGCCTTTGACGGGCGTGCAGCGTCCATGACATGACTTACATTAGCATAGGTTCCTGAGTCCTCCGCGACAAGATATCAGAGATCACAAGAAGAGCTGTCGTGCAAGAAATAATGTAGTAGAACGTCAAACTCCTGCAACTATACACAGAGTGTGGCTATGCAGGGTTGCGCGTCAGCGCCTAGAAGTTCTGACCGGTCAGCCAACGCATGGCTTGACGAAGATCGTGTGGCGCACGCGCGAAAGCATGCCCCTCGATGTTGAAGAGCAGTGGCGACAAGAGATCAACAAAGCTGGCCGAGATTAACTATAACTGTTGGGAGGGGCGAGACGCTCCTATGATTGATGACATGCGAATGTTCGCCCCAAGCTTCAGCTGATCACCTAATAGGACAAGAAGAACTCTTTCCTGTCGAATCCGTCCGTATTACATGGAGATTTTACCTACGCGACACCACACCACGCGAATCGGCTTTTGAACGTAGACAACAGACAAAAGAAACAAATGGTTCGCAGTAAGCACATCATCACGGACGAGTATAAGGACACGATATATAGGACAAACTTTGCATTTCGAACTCGATAATACCAGGTCAATAACACCCAAGTCGCATGAGTGCCATCGCCTCTGTCAAAAACAATAAACTCCACGACCGATCCATGCATGCCATCCGGACATGCTGATGCTGAAAGAAAGACAACGATACAAAACGCCTGATATGTATGCAGGGGTATCTCCCATCCATGCCCATTCCCATGAGGCCGAAGCCAAAGTCAAAATCCCAAACACAAACGCCGACCATTTCCATGCAAGCCGTTCGTGTCCATCAATGAAGAAGACGTCCACCCTTCAATCTAAGCCTATGCTTGTGGCCTGCCACGTGATGAAAGTTTGATCAACAAAGAGGATCATATACAAAGAAGTGAAAAGATGCAACGCTGAGAAATACAAGGAACATAAATGGAAAGCGCGAATGAGTCCACTACGTTACGTGAACATACCCCGAAACTTCGCCCCATTAGGATTGCGCATATTGAAGCCCGGAAGCTTGCCATCCGCAGCAGGTGACTGGGCGGGCGGGACGCCAGCGGATGGTGCAGCGACACCTGGTGGAGGGCGTGAAGACACAGCTGGAGGCGTGACGCCTGCGGGCGGCGGTGAGGCTTTGGACTTGACGGCAGACGACGCAGCAGCGGGCTTGGAAGTGCCAGCGGAGGGTGAAGTGGGCTGTGAAGCAGCGGGCGCGGTCATGGTGATGAAGACGGTGTCGGTGACGGTGACGATGGGGCCGGCGTAGGACTTTGAAGCTTGGGGCGCGCCGGGTCGACCAGTGACGGTGGGGATGGCGGGCTCTTCGGAGACCTTGGGGGGTTTGCCAGATGGCGCGGCGGCTGGAGGCGCGGAGGGCTTCCCAGCAGGTGCAGTGCCTGGTACAGATGGTGCGGGAGTTTGCTGGCCACCGCCAAAGATGGGGCCAACCTCGCCTTGGAGTGCGTTGGTCATGAGAGCGGTGCGGGAAGACCAGTCCTTGACAGCGACAGACATGGCGTCCTGCTGGCCGAGAGCGTACTTGGATTCAGCGTCAGTGGCGAGTGCGACGTCCTTGGAGGCAACGTCGACATCGATGCAGGTGCTGTAGTACTCGTCCTTGCCTTCGGGGTAGCTGGGGTCGACTTTGCCAGGGGCCGTGTTCCATTGCCAGACCCAGTAGAAGGTGTAAGGCTTGCCCAGGGCAGCGGTCTTGGGCAGCTGCACGTTAGAGTCGCAGAAGAGAGGCATGGTACCTGGACCAGTCTCGGCTTGACCCATGGCGTAATTGGGCGACGACACAACACGCTCCTTGTGAACAGGAGACTGGTTGTTCTCGTAGCAGCGGCCATCGTCGAAGTCGTTCATAGCAAGGAGTACACCGCGGCCGTCACCACCCTTGCCATCCTCGGTCCATCGGAGAACGTTGGCAATGCGTTCGTCCTCCTTAGGCTGAGTGGTGCCGTATATGAAGATAGTGCCGCCCTTCTCTGGCTTGCCCTTCTGATTTTGTGGCAGTGTGACGTGACCGTTCTCCATGTAGCGCATGGCGATGAACCCGCCAGGGACAGCTTGTAGACGAGGATACTTGTCTTGAGATTGCTTCTGTTGTCGCTGCTGCGGATGGCAGAGCATAGTGTCGTTCGCAATGAAGATCTTTCCTGCTCCTTGATAGGCGGGGATCTCAAAGTTCATCTTGAAGCCATCGAAGCCGGGGTCTGTCTTGGAGAACATGCCGCGTGGGTAACCGTACTCGCCGACATACTCGCCCTTATCGTTGACGTTGCGCAGCTGCTCGATCCACGTGTGGCCCATGGTGACCGGAGCGACGGCCAGCGCCGCGACGATCGTTTGAAGAATGCACGGCATTCTGGTGGTATAGATGTGCTGAGGAAAGCGTACACGGGGAATCGTTGTTGCTTGTACGATCGCTGATTCTGGAAATGTGCGCAGGTGGCTTTTTGAAATTGCTTGAGGAGAAACCGGAAAGGAAGAAAATCGCAGAGGTCGTTATATGTTTGTGTTGCTCCTTGCTGACAAGGGCATTGGGCGCGCACAATGTGACCCGCACGTGAACAAACGGTATTCACTTTCACCTGCGGTGAACAATGTCGAGGTTCAACAGAACAATAGTATTGTGCTTTGCAGGACTTCACAACCTCGCGACCTGCGCTCACACTCACCAAAGAGGAAAGAAAAGAAGCGAAGAGAAGCGAAACGGCGCAGCCAGATAGAGAGCACAAGCCGTTACCAGCGCGGCCATGGTCCTTTATCAGGCGGATGAAAAGGTAGTGCGACAAACGCCCACGGCCGTTGAGTAACGATTCCGGCCTAGAAGACGAGAGAACGGGAGCCAATGGAGGAGAAGACACTTGAGGTGTCGAAACACAGCGCCACTCCACGCGATTCCGCATTTAAGCTTCCGTAGCCTAATGTGTGGATGTTGGATCTGCGTTTCAACGCTGGCCTACACTGTAGCCGCCAGTCCTCGTTCCGCTCCCGGCGCATGGCCGAGGCGTAGCGCGCTCATCTACGGCCCTTCTGTGTAATTATTAAATATAGCGTCCTCTTAATTAACAGGAAATAGTTATTTCATAGGCGTGCGCGAGGTTTTCCTGGAGTACGGATTGAGTCCAAGAGTCTAGGCAGGTCGTGCCGTGGATCTACGACACAATCAACGGCAGCTAGGTGTCGGCTAGATAGCATGTCGATCTCCCTTTCGCATAACGGAACGATGCAGGGAAAGCACCACAACCTGCCACCCGGATGGTTGAAGGCCATTATGCGACCAGTATGCGCGCGATCGTGTCACGGGCCCAGGCGGTAACATTAGAAAAGCAACACTGTGAGGGAGCAAGGCCTGCACAACGCGACGACAGGCCAGCAATGGCGGGCGTGGCGCCTTCGAGAACAGAGAATTTCGCGCAAGTGAATGGTGGGGTGAAGGAGACGAGGTTGGTGTCGCGTTTCAGATTTGCCCATCCCTCGCGTGGCGATTGGGCGCCTAGTGTATCTCAGATCCAGGGCAAGACCCGTGATTGGACCACAGTGCTCTACACTTCATCGCGCTCTGTACGACCAGATTGGCGCTCGGCCAGTCTCTATATTTGACCATCGTGAGTCCAGACAGTCCCACAGTGTTTCTTTTCGTGACTCTTATTTCTGCGCGCAAACATGGACGCTTCGTGACCAACTGATGGGAGGCAGATAATCGACACTTCCCGTGTGTACAAGGTTCTGGCCTTTTCGCGTTTCAGCGTAGACATGGCGCGATACACTTGGACTCCCGAGGCACACATGTCCGTTTTCTACGTTTGGACAGAATGAGGGGTAAATTAAAGGTCCGTGTTCTGAGGATCAACTTGTCGGACGAGTAAGTAGTACAAACGCATTCTGGATTCATGATTCTCGAAAAGATGTGTCCATGAGGCCGGGCCGACATCGCCTGCCTGTTGACTGTGAACATGTCCCTTCCACTGCTCGAGGCAAGATGCGCGGCTTGTGGACATCGAAATTCAGATTGATGTAGTTGACACCGGATAGGATTCAAGACACTCGGGACGACAGAGTTGAGGTACCGAGATCCATGGATACTGTGTACAGCGATTGACTTGCGACCGTTGCGCGAACTTGAAGAGTCGTGACAAATACACCTGTTCCTGCATTAGCTGCTTCCGCATGCGGTTCTGGACACGATGTGATGACTGAGGCACAATGTTTCGTGTGGCGTGACAGCTGCCGAACCCCGGAGTATCGCCACATCTGGATCCTCTTCCTCTTCTTCATACTGTGTAGTCAACTTCGCCATCGCGTGTTCTCCGTGACTGTGTTTCAGACACCGCGTTATTCACGACAATTGTGCAAATGCGGAAGATGATCCCTGGAACCAATACGAAGTGGAGAACAAGATATAGCTCGGAGCGGACGCCATACTTGAGCGGTTCAACCGAGCTCGTGGACACCCTGCGTCTCCACTTGTGTTTGTTCGTGATATGGGTTCCGCGCAGTTCGGAATATTGTCTGATGCCGGAAACGCGAGGGGTTCGTGCGATTGTTGCTTTCAGCTTCCGTCGCAAAGAAAGGTTACATCTCTCCAGCAAGTGAAGTTCAAACCCGCATCTTCGTTCTTTCGGATCAGATGTACCTGCTTGTTGCTGCAAGTGGTCCACAATCATGCCTTGCGAACCACCAGCGCGGTCCCAGTCAGATATCAGCTGAAATCAATTTTTGAAAGCGCCAATGATATCTGCAAGCTGAGCTGTGGCTAACATGGCGTCTTGTAAGTTTCTATGGTGGCAGCTACTGTCTTTCTGCTTCGTAATGCTCGCGGCTACGCTTGTCAAAGCACATGTGCAGAGCCATATGATGATATGTCAGCAGGGGCGAAGGCAGCCAAAGAGCATCAAATCAAGCCCAGAGAAGATTCAACGGCTGTTACTGATGACCGCAATGCTCTCGATGAGGTGTTTAATCGTGGTGACGGATCATTGTAGATTCGCCTCGAACTTTCCTCGGCACGCACGTGACCTCACTAAGCGCGATTCGGCCCAAGCTCGCTCACCTTCGCAATCGCATCGCGACTTTTCGTCTGCTCAACCAAGTTGGCGTCACCACCAACCAGCAACACCAGCTTCAGCTCCACATCTTGCCCCATCCACCAACCTCACCGCAACTACCTCTTAGTGCCCCAGCTTGGGACCCATCATTCGGAAGCATGGCCAACTACCTCGCGTCCATCTTCGGAACGGAGCAAGACAAAGTCAACTGCTCCTTCTACTACAAAATCGGTGCATGCCGCCACGGCGACCGCTGCTCGCGCAAGCATGTCAAACCCTCGTACTCCCAGACCATCCTCCTCCCCAATCTGTACCAGAACCCGGCATACGACCCCAAGAACAAGATGAACCCGCAGCAGATGCAGATGCACTTTGACGCGTTCTACGAGGATATCTGGTGCGAGCTGTGCCAGTACGGACTGGTCGAGGAACTCGTCGTATGCGACAACAACAATGATCGTAAGTCCCCCATTCCACACTGAGCGTCGCAATGCGCCTAAGCTAACACCCCCATCACAGATCTCATCGGCAACGTCTACGTACGCTTCAAGTACGAAGAAGACTCGCAAAAAGCCTGCGACGCCCTCAACTCCCGCTGGTACGCCGGTCGCCCCATCTACTGCGAACTGTCGCCCGTTACCGATTTCCGCGAAGCCTGTTGTCGCTTGAACAGCGGCGAGGGATGTGTGCGTGGCGGGTTCTGCAACTTTATACATCGCAAGGAACCGACGGCGGAGCTGGACCGCGAGCTCGATATGTGCACGCGCAAGTGGTTGAAGGAGAGGGGTCGGGATGAGAGGAGTATGAGCAGGAGTCCGTCGCCTCCAGGTGGTGCGAAGAGGTTTTAAGCGGATTCGAGGAGTGAAGGGTTTTGGACGACACAGTGTCGCGGATTGAGCGCGATGAGCGATATGGCAGCGGTTGGAGGCTGAAGGCCACAGTCTGAGGCATGACAGCCAGCGCTGCGGGTCGCTGAGCTGAGTTCAAAGATCAGGGAGCACAAAAGACGTTTCTTGCGAATAGTTGGGCGTGAGGCGTTTTTCATTGACCTGCACGGTATTTTCTCTTCACATTTGGGTCGCGATTTTTCGCTGACGGGTCCATAGGTAGTTTGTACAATATCATGATTTTCAACATACACCTCCACCTGCAATGCTGCAGCACACATTATCTATACACACGACTCCAGTGATGGCAGGGTAAAAATGTCTAAAATTTGGGCCTGATCATGGCCTGGTATCATCTAACTTCGAAAAGTTCAAGTACAAGAAAGTAATATCAAAGAGACGACAGCGTCTTGCGTCTGTCAGTCAATGCCCGCTCGCTCGCTCGCATGTATCCCAAAAAGCCATCAATCCTCTACAGGCAGGCGATGTGCTGTTCCGAAATCCCATGTGTACGCCAATTCCCTCGCATCCCCATTCCAATCCTTCCCACATGTATCCCAATTCTCGAATCCCCCCCCAAAAAATTCAAATATACGCCATCGCAATGCAATCCCCTCCTCCCCTTCCCTGCGTCCTGATCAAATGATGCCAAACTTCTTCAACACGACAACTGCCACCACAACCCCGGCAACAAGCGCAAACACA
>AJMS01010073.1:0-13048 GCA_000263175.2 Phaeosphaeriaceae sp. UM 1110
GGTGGGTGTCATTGGTGTCAGGGAGGAGATGGAGGGAGTCAAGGCTGAGAACTTGGATTTGTACAAAGAGTGGGCTACTAGGTCATAGCAAATGAGCAATTTATGTGCGTAGCAACCACTGACTTAAATCGCTGAACTGTAATGCTTGGCTACCTGTGAATTGCTATGCTATGCACCGCGGACTTTGTGTCAGTAACGTGATCAGCAGACCAGGATCCTACCCTTGGAGAATCGTACTGCATGCTAGTGCAAATGAGCAGAAATTACAAAAACTCCCGACACGCGACGGATCGGTGTGCCTGATTCTGAGAAGCTCTGCAATTTGTTGTAGGGTCGCAGGAAGACATCCTGCAGCACTCGAGCATGACGATCTGTCGAACCTTGGGCATTCCTGTCATTTTCGCTCGTATGTGCCAACATGCGATAGCCTTGTAGAATCGATTAAACCTTGACCTCACCACTATGCACGCACACACAAGGGCCCTAGATGATTGTCTGAACTTTTTGATTCATATTGATCTTGACATGGACGCCATCCCATTTCCGTTAGAAGATCGCCCTATCCTATCCTGACCCGCTACTTCACCTCCCATCTCCATTCGCCGTGTGGTATGGGGACTTAAGGGTACATTGGTGAGTCGCTAGCTGGAAAAGCCCCGGCAATGCAATGCTTCGTGAGACAAAGGAAGAAAGAGAACACCCCCGCTAAAGCACACCTATGCCTTGACGGCGTACTTTCGCTGAGGGAAGTGTGTCTGCCTCTTCTTCTGCTTCTCGGTGATGAGGTTGGACTCGTGCTTGGTGAGTCTTCGGCGGATGGCGCGGGTCTGCTTGGGGCGGAGGTCAAGGGGAGTGTACCTGCGATTCGTTAGAAATTGCATCTCGAACTCAATTTCCTGGCCTGCACGCACTTCTTGCCCTTGTAGAACAACCTCAGCTGGGCGCGCTGGTTGGCGTTGATGACGGTGAGGACCTTGGCGATACCCTTGCGGACATCGTGAATGCGGGTGAGCTTGGTGTTGGAGCCGCCGGCGACCTTAGCAGTCCTGAGCTGGACCAACTCGCTGCAGTCCGTCAGCATGCCGTTCCTTCTTCCTGTTTCTCTTGCGCAACCTACGTCTTGAGCTCAGTGAGCTGGCTCGCGAGGTCCTCCTTGGACTTGTTCCACAGCTGGGCGGTCTTCTGCAACGGTTGTGAGTATTCAGTCGGCCGGAGCGAACGAGGCGAGCGAAGGTAGACGTACGACTTTAGGCTGAGACTATAGCAGTATGTTAGCAAGTATTTTTCGTCTGATTATACAGCTCGTGAGAACTTCGCAGCGGCATGGCAGCACTAGCAGCGAGGTGCAAATATTTGACCACTCTTCATTGCGCAAAAGCCAGCCTGCGCGACTGCGACGTCCTCCCGACCTGACTGTAATTGAAAACTCCGACGTACCATCTTGACTGTGTGTTAGTATGACCGGGTGGTGGATGGGGTCTCGCGTGTCGTCTGCGATTCTGATGGTTCGAAGTTCGAATTACTGCCACAATGTGTCGGCGCTAATTTTCGCTTCTGCGGCTTCCGGGTTTAGCGTGCCAAGATCGGCAGCCAGGGCAGGTGCGATACGTCAAGTGCATCGTGCCAGAACACCAAGAGACATTGTTGCTGCCTTGATTTTCCATACTCCATATTTGCAGCATGTCGTCGACTGGCGGCGGCTGGGCGCAACTGCGCCAACAAGCACGCACGTTAGAACAACAGGTCAGTCTCGTCTACAGCGCCCAGCGGACTTACCGGGCGTTATTGATGCATGCTAACGAGAGAGGGCAGACAGAGACACTGTTCCATACATATTCGCAGTTTGCTTCAACATCCAACATCCCCGCGAAACCTTCAGAAGAAGAGCTCCGAGTAGAAACACGGCTCAATGAAGTCCTCGAACAGGTACAACCATGTAAACGTCCGGCTGGCATGAGCGCCTGTTGACATGGTCCATAGAGAGACGGTCTCGTTGGCCAACTTTCACGACTCCTCGACTCCGAATCAGCACACTCGTCCTCCGCCGTGAAGCAGAACAACTTGGCACGACACCGTGAAGTACTGTCCGAACACCGTCGTGAACTCGCCCGACTAAAGTCAACCCTGACGGATGCGCGCAACCGAGCGAACCTCATGTCTAATGTACGATCCGACATCGACGCATATCGGTCCACAAACCCCGCCCAAGCAGAAGCAGACTACATGCTCGACGAGAGACGGCGCATCGACAACTCGCACAACGTAGCCGACTCAGTGCTGAGCCAGGCCTATGCCGTACAAGAGAACTTCAGCGTGCAACGAGAGACACTGGCGAACATCAACAGGAGGATAGTGGGTGCAGCGAGTCAAGTGCCGGGCATCAACAGCTTGATGGGCCGCATCGGATCGAAGAAGAGGAGGGACGGTATCATACTCGCGAGCTTCATCGCATTCTGCTTCCTAATGCTGATATGGTTCCGATAAGCCTCACGTTGATGGAAGCGTTCTTTTTTCCTATGCCAAACTTCACTATTGGTCGCATTCATTGAAAAGGTGTTAAGTGGGTAGGATATCCTCATGACTGTTGTTCTGCGCAAGGCGTTTCGGCCGGGGTATACAATAGTGTACAAGTGTTATATTTACAATTACGTGGACCGAGTCCTCAATTGGCTTCCGAGACCAACTTTGCGACTCCTCGGTTCAAGTCATCCATCTCGCTTCCCTCTGCATTACCGCTTCCTGCCCACCTGATTTTACAGTCTTGGTCGACAATATACACATACCCAACTCTTCCGTTGAGTAGACCGATCGTTTCTCGTAGCTTGTCGCTGACATCCTTCTTGATCAAGAAATATTTCTCCCAGTCCTCTTTCGGTCTCTGATTGCGCAGCCGCCATGAGAACAGTGAAACGATCCAAGCCTTTACTTTGTTCTCCTCAATATTGACGTCGACCATTTGCACAACATGTGGGCTCTGTTCCAGTAATTGGTGGAGCGCCGGGTTGGCCTTCTCACCAGTAAACGTTTGCGCCTGAGCTTCTCCCCACTGACTGCTATACACATTGACAACACTGATCTTGCCCTTCAAGACGTCCGTCGTGTCCGCACTCTTCTTCGCCAGCGAGTCGCCACGGAAGTTCGGGAAGTACATGGCAGCCTGCTTCTTGAAGATGCGCGAGTTGGCCATGAACGTCTTGCCCGACCTGTACTTCCGAATATTCTTGAAGTCACGGAAATAATTCGTCCCCCATTGCTCCACCAGATCCTCGCGCTTCGCAAGATTGCGCTCTCTGAATGTCATGCCAGAATAATCCTTCCTCTTTTTCACCGTGCCTGTATTCTCGCCCGGCTGTGGTGGATCGCGGAACCCAATCGGTCGACCCAATGGCTTCGGTATAAAGACGTCTTCATCCTGAGGCTCGGGAGCCTCGGCCTGCTCCGTAGGTTTCGGATCTGGTAATGGACGGTATAAGCATCGAGCGGATGTAAAGCTTCGAATCGATATTCGTTTTACGATTGGGCGGTGATGTGAGGTTGGTTCGCGGCGGATGAAAGCTGATGAAGCATCGACGATTGCGCGCCGTATTGGGACGGCTATCCTAGGCTGCAGCATGTTGTGGTGTGGTGGATTCTACTTTCAGAAAGTTTGAAGTGAATCGGTGTAGAGGCAAGCTAGTCCGGAAGCGGATTAAGTAGGTGCAGCTTTCACGTGCTTTCGCGTCAGAAGACCTTCCTTGTACGCGCTGCTGCCTCGACGACGTGACACACACCTTGAGCATTTGGGTTGCTTATTGTCAAATATTGGGACTATTACGCAGCTTACGATAACATAAATGGACGTCAGGCGGCACTCGAACGGCTGCGTCTACTTATTTTGGGCCATTGAACCAGCTTGAACATTGAGTTATCACATCTCTCCAACAAGCAGAACTCGGGAAACTGATACTTGGACATCATCATCACGATTCATTCGCAAGCTACTTTTGGGTATTCTCCCTGAAGTCTTACCACCATGATTGACGACGATCTTGCCACCAAAGAGGCATACTTCGAGGAGCAGGCACTCTTGGATCTTTCTGACGATGAGAAGGACTTTGATCATGCGGCTTCTGACAGGATGGAACGAGCTTTAGCTGACTCGAAAGCCATGCCACCTCCGACTCTTCAGAAACAGAGGAGCAGTTTTCTCGGTCCCACCCCGAAAGAGCGACAGGCTGCATTTGAAGCGCACACCACAAGACAGCGTGCTGGAGCAAGGCAACCGGGTGCTAACTTGGCTCGATCCCCCACTGCTCCAGAGACCGAGCTTACGAGGAGTTTTCCGGTCACAAAGTCTCGTGGTACCAGTCTGTCAAGGGCTGAGAGTACCACCAAGCTCAAGAGGGTCACTTCCCTTCCGAACCTAGAGGATGTCGACAAAACCCCGTTCTACCAGCGAGTGGGTGCAATTCCTCGAGAGTTGAGAAGTGGCAAGAATGTAAAGCCGGCGAACAACATCAAGCTTGAACCAGAGCACAAGCAGTTGTTCAAAGGGAAGATCATCTACTTTTATCCTAATGACGATGTCAGCATGGTTCGGCGCACGCGCATACACAAAGTAATCCAGTACGGAGCTGCGTGGGTCAATCGATGGAGGGACGACATCACCCATGTCATGCTTGATGATGCGAGTTATACATACAACCAGCTTTTACGACATCTCAACAAGCCCGGCCTACCTGTAAGTTACCTTCCATGCGGCTGACTTTGAAGCTAATGTATAATCAGAGGCGGGTCGTTCTTGTGAAATTTGATCCATACGTCCCTCAGTGCATAGAGTTCGGTTCATTACTGGATCATACAGCACAGCGTTTTGCAGTCAAAGGTGCTCCCATGCAGAGTCAGCCTGGCCAACTAGTAGAGTCTTCACAGTCATCCGGGCCGTCTCAGACTTCTCTCAAAATCAAGCCATCCAAGCGACAGATTGCCGCGCACGGATCCCAGAAGACAGATTCAGTATCAACAGAAGAGAGTTTAGCACCTCAACGAAGGGAAGTGAATTCACCCCAGAGCCCATCAGATGATGGTCTCGTGAAAGACAGCTTCGTAATGCCCTCTTCTGACACGGAGCAACATACCGAGGCACCAGCTGTGCTTGATCGCTTCAATGATGCATTGTCACAAGCTATCAAAGAGACAATGGCACTTGCTCATCTACCCCTTGACGACGAAGATGCCGAGTCACCTCCACCAACTCCTGTCGATGAAGACGAAGGTGGTACTGGTGACAAGGAAGCTGAGCCTACTGCAAAATCGAAACAGAAATTCAGCTTTGTGTCTAAGGCATCTGCGCTCAGAGACAAAGGGTTGAACATGAACACCTTCCAGTGCATGGACCCAACCAACAACGGCTATTCCTCAGAGAACCCCAACGCGCGAACTATACAGATCTTGGATGAGATGTGTAAGCACTACGACCAGATGCAAGACACATGGCGGACACTAGCCTTTCGTAAAGGCATCGCTACGCTCAAGAAGCAGACGATCAAGATCACCACGTCGAAACAAGCCGTTGCTCTCCCTTTCATTGGTCAGCGATTGGCCGACAAGATCGAAGAGATCGTAGCTACAGATCGACTGCGCAAATTGGACAACACCCGCGACGATCCCTTGGATTCCGTCCTCCGCCTCTTCCTAGGCGTCTACGGAGCCGGTCTAGTCCAAGCAAATAGATGGATCCAAGCGGGTCACCGCACGCTTGACGACCTCCGTCTAAAAGCCAACTTGACCGAGAACCACAAAGTCGGGCTAGACCACTACGAAGACTTCAATTCCCGCATACCCCGCGCCGAAGTCGAAGCCCACGGCACGATAGTCAAAGCCGCCCTGAAGAAAATTGACCCCGAGTACGAAACAACAATAATGGGCAGCTACCGCCGCGGCGCCAAAGACTCAGGCGACATCGACATGATAATAACATGTCCCGGGACCTCTCTCTCCACCCTCCGCACCGTCGTCTTCGACTCCCTCGTCCCCCACCTCTTCGCATCCGGCTTCCTCAAAGCGTCACTCGCAACCGCGCGCTCCTACGACGCCACAGGCTCAAAGTGGCATGGCGCGTCGTGCCTTCCTGGCTCCAAAGTCTGGCGACGTATGGACTTTTTGCTGGTTCCGGAAGAGGAGATGGGCGCTGCGCTGATTTACTTCACGGGGAATGATATTTTCAACAGGAGTATTAGGCTGTTGGCGAGGAAGAAGAATATGAGGCTGAATCAAAAAGGACTGTATAAGGATGTGAAGAGGGGGAGGAGGGGGGAGAAATTGACTGAGGGGGTATTAATGGAGGGGAGGAGCGAGAGGAGGATATTTGAGGTTTTGGGGGTGCCGTGGAGGGAGCCGCATGAGAGAATTTGTTGAGATTTGGTAGGAAACGGAAGCGGTTGGGGCGAAGATGGGAATGGCAAGAAGGACGAGAATGAAGGAGCACACTGGAGGGTAAATGGACAGATGGGCTTTGACTACCCCTGTTATGAAGTCTATGAGGGTATATTCAATACAAAGGAAAATCATGATACTGCAACACATTCAAGGTTTCAGCTCCTCGAACCCAAACCTTCCATGAATATATGCCCTTTCCGGCCTTTGCACCTGCCCACTGCTTTCCACATCGACAAGATTCTCGCGATCCGACTCCTCCTCGTGACCATGGTTAACCTCCAAATCCTGCTTATGTGCGCTCAGATTGCCAAGAAATAGTGCGGGCACGTAAAATCCATACATGACCTTGCCCTTCTCTTCCGCGCGTGCAGGCTTGCCGTCCTTCGCTTCGGCAGCCGATTTGCCAATCCACACATTGCCCAGCGAGATCGATGCCATCATGGAGAGACCGACGAACGGCAGCACCGAGATGAGAGACCACATGACCGCCTTCGCTGCTGCGTTTTGGATATCGTTCTTCGTAGCCGCCGGAAAGGTGTTTAGGACATCCAGGCTCGGAACACTTGATGGAATATTCAAGTCTTTATTCTGTGCCGCGATGGAGGACAGGCTGGTGGAGAGTTTGTTAGAAAAAACGGCTCCCATCAGCGAAATTCCAATCGTCTCTCCCAGAGGCATCATGAAGCTCAACAAGCTCTGCATGCTCGGTAACCTCGTGCTCCAGATGCCCGCTGCATGTAAGACTACCGGCATAAACCTCATGCCCACGCCCGCGCCCGAGACGGACAAGAAGAACGTTACCATGGCTCGGTGGCGTATCGAGATGGAATAAGTAAGCAGGCCCAGCCCAAGGCATTCGACGATGCTGCCCAAGAGCAACGGGGAATATGTCTGGCGAGGCCACTTGTTACACAGGAACATGGCGGTGTATACGCCCACGCCGAGCCCAGGAGTGTAGTAGAGGAGCTGGATGCCAGCTCGCGAGGAAGAGTAGCCCTCGGCGAGTTGCCAATAGTAAGAGATGAAGTAGAATGCTGAAACGAGCGATAGACCGGCCGAGAAGTTGATGACTAGTAGAAGCGAGACGTCTTTCTTGCGGAAGAGGCTCGAAGGGATCATGGGGATTTGGCTGGGGAAGATTCGTGCCATCATGCGCCCTGGGCCGAGGAGATATTCGTATACGAAGAAGGTGACGCAGAGAATCACGCCCAGGAGCAAGACTATGGTGATGGTAGCCGAGTCCCACGCATAGGTTGTGCCGCCCCATTGGATGCCGAGGATGACGAGCCCGACGCCTAGGATGAAGGTGACCATGCCGGGCCAGTCGATGATGCGGAGACCGCTGAGGTAGCCTAGACGACGAGATTTGCCGTCGCTAACAGTGACGCGGCCGCGCACGAGTTCCTTGCGCATAAGGAGGAAGATGAGGACGATTGCGAGGACGGAGAGACCGACGGGGAGGACGAAGACGTATTGCCAGCCGCCCTTGGCGATGTATCCTCCGATTACTGGGCCGACGGCGTAGCTTACACCGCTGATGACGGACAGAATAGAGTTGTTCCTCGCGTTCTCTGCAAGTGTGGCACCATCTGAGAGAATGATTCGACTCAAGCTCATGATGCCTGCGGCACCTAGACCCTGCAGAGCTCGTCCGAGCAACAACATGGCCCATGACTGAGCAGCAGCGCAGAAGACGCTGCCGACCAAAATCCAGAACATCTCGAACTGTAGTGCGAAATGGCGGCCGTAGATCTCGGCAAGTTGTCCTGAGGCTGGTACGAATGTTGTGAAGGTCAGGGTATAAGCAGCTACAATCCAGTTGAAACTGCCCGTGAGACGATCTGCAAGATTCAGTAAGCTTCAGTGCCGAAGAAGAAATCGCCGGAGCTGCCCTTAACATACCAAAATGTGAAGAGATGACTGGAATAGCTGGTGCCACAATAGTAACATCAACACTGGCAAGAAAATTCGGCAATGCCAGTCCGAGCATCAGCTTCAATTGTTGAATGTTCCGTTTTCGGCGTTCCGCCTTTTGCAGTGCTGCCTCTTCGGCGTTGAGCGACTTGTGTTGCTGGCTACCCTGTTGTATCTCATGTTGTTCTTGTCCAGATATGGTCTCCGGCACAAGATGTGAATCATCGGTTGAAGGTAGCTTCTCTCTAGCTTCGTGTTCCCTGATCTTAAGCTCGTATGCCCAGACCTTCCTTCGAATAAACTTGTAGAGCATGAAAGCCATGGTAGGAAGATGACGGAAGGAAAAGAAAAGGTTTCAAAACGATCGTGAGATCGTCTTCGGTAATCTTGTGGGAAACCTTGTCAATTTGTCTTTGCAAATGGCATTGCTACCAGGTGCAGGCGTTCTGCGTTTATATTTTCTTTCACCGAAGTCCCGCACAGCTGTCCCAGATAGGCCAGGTGGGTTGTCTCGGTCATTGTGTCATTGGCACGCCAAATGCGACTGGATGGACGAGTCTCCATGTCAACTAAAGCCAGTCTCTGCACGTCTGACATGGCAGCCTGACAGACCCAACGTCTTGGTCGCTGGGCTCACCACAGCCTGCGGCTGGGCCACTCGCAACTATACTCCTTTAGGGCAGCTCTGCGGGCCAATCGCATCGTGAGCTGGTTCCCCATCCCAACTTTATGTCGTTTGACTAGGCCTAAAGAGGTAGTCTTGCGATAGCGATGAGGCTGAATGCAGGGCCCATTCTGTAGCATGTTCGACTATCTTGACATGCGTCAAAACCACTGTCGTATACATACAAGTCGTCATCTACCCGACGATTCTGTTCGCATGTCGGTCCTATGTTGTTTTCGTGGATAGACCGAACGTGCTGCAGACCTCGCCAGTTAGGTTCCAACGTGGAAAGCTCAAGAAGATGTCTGCGTGGATCCTTCGTGGCTGTCCATATGTCATTGAAACATGACGAGCTATCCGAAACACGAGACGAGCCTCGCCAAGCTCATTTGATGGGATACCATTGAAGGAAAGTGGCCGATGGAGCTGCGGGAAGACCATGGCCCACCCAATGATCTGCTTACGGAGGATTACAAGGATATCATGTTGACGAACTGGCGGAGCGGACTCGGTACATTAAACGTCGAGCAGTCGCACATGTTTTGCTCGGATGAAAGCTGGGCCTTGGTGTCCAACACAGACCTGTTGCGGCCGTAACTGAGGGAACATTAATAAGCTCTAAGCCTGAGAACGACATTCGTGCATGCCCAGCGCGTGGAGTGGAAAAGATGACCCGGACGAAGTGAAGTGTGAGATCCTGCCAAGTCGAATGGACGATTGCTTTGGTGCCGAGCTTACCTTTCCTGTGACGCAACTTCCGCGCGAGCTTACCAGAGCTTCCGACTCGTCTGATCAGCGGTGCAACAACACACCAACGCCATGAAGCCGTATCTTGCAGTACCGGCAATAGCTGCACTTGTCTATCGTGCGTGGTCACGCAAGTCCTTGACAACTGTGGGCATTCTGACCGCCTTTGCGACTGCGATCGTTCACGCGATACATCCATGGAGCGTCTTCTTGACGTTGTTGGCGGTCTTCTTTCTCGCTGGCAATGCTGCAACCAAGGTACGTTCTACAGAGGAACTCGTCGTCAGGACTAATTGAATCATAGGTCAAACATGATGTGAAGGCAAAATTAACACAATCTGCGAGCGGGGCATCCGGCGGGGAGGGCGCGCGGAACCACATTCAGGTCATTGCGAATTCTGGCGTGGCCTCGGTTCTAATTCTGCTACACTACTGGCACTTAAGGGACTCTGGAAGATACCACTATAGCCGCCATTTGTGCTGGGAACATGGAGGCGATGTGTTGGTGGTTGGCATTGTCGCGTGCGTTCTGTCCTTGCGCTTACCACTACAACTTGCTGACACCCAACAGTAACTATGCGGCTGTCGCTGCCGACACTTTCTCCTCTGAACTTGGCATTCTTTCGAAGTCGAAGCCGCGCCTCATAACCGCTCCGTGGCGCGTAGTCCCTCCTGGCACGAATGGTGGTGTGACAGCTGCTGGTCTCGGTGCCGGATTGCTCGGATCGTTCATCCTCTCGGCCACCTCGACACTTATCGTGCCCTTCTGTAAGAACTGGGAGTTTTCCGACAAGATCACATATACTTTGGCTATGACAGCAGCTGGACTCAGTGGAACACTGTTAGACTCACTGCTTGGTGCACTCTTCCAAGCAAGTGTAGTTGATGTTCATTCAGGACGAGTGGTTGAAGGTGAGGGTGGCAGGAAGGTTCTTGTACACAGTCAACCATGGGAGGAGAAGAAGACTGGTGACAAGTCGAAGGGAAAGGCAGGTATCGCCAAGACCTCTGGAGCAAGTGTCGGAGGCTCGATGCAAGCCACACGCACCATGCAGAAAGCTGGAGCTTCCGGAAACGCAGTCCCAGATAGCCAGCACGAGAGCCGCAGGATTGAAGTGGGCAGTGATTTGCTGGATAATAATGCTGTCAATATTCTGATGGCTGCCATGGTCAGCGTTGGTGCAATGGTGGCTGCCTGCTTGGTCTGGGAGCAACCTCTTTCAAGCATTGTACCTATATCTTCTTAGAGATCTCAGAGATAGTACAACTAAATAGAATATTCACGCATGGTTGCATACAACTATTTTGAACTTAGGGTGATTGCGCGAAGCTTAACTACTACACGTTGGCACATACGAGCGAAAACCACAAGGTTACGTGATAGACGACAGGCCTTTTTTTTCTGTTTCTTTATAGATTGTTTGAATAATTGTAGTACGACAGAAAGGCGTAAAATTTGTCCCTCGACCTGAGCAAAAGGACCTGTCGAAGCAGACGGTATGCCAAGACTTCTGGCGGCGCGTCACTACCGCCGCCTAATCAGAGCTCCGAGCTCTACCTCAACCACCGCTTGCGAGTCGATACAACAGCTACGAACATATCCACCTTTACTGCCCCGACCGACTATCGTGATTGCTGCAGTTTCCGAAACTCAACCCCACGACCACTGAGACGTTCCTGGACGCCCGCAACACGAAAGATCTCCACAAGCATCATGGTCAGTACATACAATCTATGCCGCACATGTATAAGCATCTAACATGATATACCAGTCACTCCGCATTGTCCCCCAGAAAGCCCACGCCTCGCAGACACAGCTCGAGACCTCTGCACCATCTGCACCCGGTGTACACGACACACTCCGCTCTCGCCTCGGCCACACTTCAGTAGTATCTACGGGACCATCATCGAGCAAGCCAGTCGCTCTCCAGTCAGCTCACCCGCTCGAAGCCCGCCTTGTCCAATGGCGTGAGACTCAAGACCGCGTCAAGATGGAGATGCTGAGGCGACAGTTCGGCATTGCGGAGCCAGTGCGACGGGGTATGGAGCTCAAGATCACCGAGGCTGGCGAGTGGCGGCCGGCTGCGTTGGGTCGCTCAAGTGGAGTGCACAAGGACATTCTGGAGGGTCGGGATACCGAGATTGGCTGGGAGGATGTGTTCACAGGTGAGTTCTGCTTTTGTCCACATTGCTGGATATCGAGAAGCAGCACAGTACGATTGACTGACCTTGTTACTACAGGCAACGAACTCCGCGAGGTTTCAGACTTCCACACGGAGATCGAGGCGAAGATGAAGATGAACTGGTAGAGGTTAGACGCATTGAGGCGGTGAACGAGAGGAGGTAGCTCTGGTCGACCGGACCTCAGCAGATGTGAGTGTTACGCCAGAAGCTGGGAACGTGTGACAGGTCCCTCAAGCCTCTTCAGCATGCATGGCGTTGGGTTAGAAGCTAAGATATACGAAATGCAATCACGAATGACCATGACTTCAGCTCAATTACATGGTCTCGTTCAGACCAAGGTACTATCAATCCGAAGGATCTGCTTTTTGGTCATGTACTGCAGCAGCCACCTTCCAGAATGTCTTTTCAACAAACCTCACCAGCAAGGCCCACACCGGATATTAACTGTACAAAACTGCCTTGCAAAGTAGGTGAGGCATTACAGGACTATGCGAAAAGATAGTAGCCTTGTTCTTGAGATATGTATGCATGGACGATGTTGGTGAGTGGGCATGTGCGTTGCACCACTAAGACCAATTCCTTCGTAGAATGCAAGCAACGCCTTGGCACATTTGGGACAGCCTTCGATTCTCTTGGAGTAATCGAAAGTTGGTTGAGGCAGACCACGTGCCCACTGCAAGGACCCAAAAGACAGCAACATGAGAACAACTGATGCAACTGTCACATTGTGACATTCCTCGCTTTTGGTCTAGTTGATAAGCGCGGATTGCACACTAATGATAAAGCTAGAGAAATAACCTGTCATCGATGTGCGGTGCACTTGGCCATCCTCTTTCTTTCCAGCAAACGTCGGTTCCGCCTCAAATGGTCTGGCCAGCTTAGCAGCCCTGCCCAGACGCATGCATGCCATGTTGTGCACCACACCAATTATCGTCCAGGGAGCATGCAGGGGCAAAGCTACGGGCCTCCAAAACCGGGCGCGGTTTGCGGCATAAATGATTAACAGCCGGGCAGCTTACACAGCGGGATTATTGACGAGGAGATGATGAGGCGCTCACAGGACTGACCAAGGGCGCCAGCCGCAGAGGCCACAACCTCGCAATGGCGCTGGACCCAAGAGCG
>AJMS01010072.1:0-13028 GCA_000263175.2 Phaeosphaeriaceae sp. UM 1110
TTCTCGACCTCGAAATTTTGTACCTGGCGACTTGACGCCAGCAAGATCGAGCATAGTTGGAAGGATGTCCATGACTGTGCAGAACGAGTCTGTTATGCCTCCCGAGCTTAGCGCTCTACTCTCTGCGTGTAGTGGAGGATATCGAATCAAACAAGGACACCGAATACCTCCTTCTGTGATCCAAGTCTTGAACCCTCTCGAGGGCGCCATGGACGCTGACGCCCACTCGGAACCGTACCAGATAAAGCTGTTCGCATTGCCCATATTCTCCAAACTGTTGTCGTAGTATCTGTCGATGATCTTGTTGACGGAACCGACGGTGCCCATCATGGGCAGCGCTTCAAGCATAGCGCCCTCAGCTCCGTTATCTGACATGAACACGATGAAGGTGTTATCGAGCTCTCCACTCTTCTCGAGGTTATCGACCACACGACCGATGTTCTCGTCAATCGACTCGACCATCGCCGCATAGACCTCCATTTTCCGCGCGGAAGCTGCGCGTTCTTCTGGAGTCATGGTTTCCCAGTCTTGCCGTGACATTGGCGCGGGCTCCACGTCGGACTTGATGATGCCCAAATCGATAAGCTTTTGAAGTCTTGCTGTTCGAAGCGCATCTGGTCCATCATCGTAGCGTCCCTTGTATTTTTCGATGAGCTCGCGCGGCGCTTGTAGGGGCCAGTGAGGAGCTGTGAACGGCAAATACGCGAAGAATGGTTGTTCTGTATCTTTCCTTGAGTCAAGATAACCGATCAGCTCGTCGGTAAAAGATGTGGTAGAGTAGAAATCTTTTGAAATGTGCTCGGGATTCGTTCGCTCGAGGTACTTTTCGTCGCGCATCCAGAACTTGCTTGCGTTCATGGGCGTGAACAATGCTTCGCTTGGGTTGTCGAGTTGTGGTTCCCAGTTGTAATGGTTGCCACAACCAGAGAGGAAGACGAAGGAGTCGTCGAAACCCCGGGCGTGTGGAGAAACATCTGGTGTTAGGCCGAGATGCCATTTTCCGCTCATGATTGTTCGGTATCCGGCATCTTGCAGGATCTCGCTCACGGCCGCAACTCGGAAGTTCAAGTAGCCTTCGTATCCTGGTTTACCCTCATAGTTTTCTCGAGGTCGCATGTGCTCCACAAGCTGCCCGAGGCCTGCAATGTGGTTGTCTGTGCCAGAAAGCAACATTGATCGTGTTGGCGAACATGCTGAGGCTGTGTGGAAGTTTGTCAATCGGACACCGGTCTCTGACAATTTTTGGAGGTGTGGTGTGTGGATTTCGCCCCCAAATGGGGCGATGTCGCTGTATCCTGACAATTGTTAACTTGATTCCACTCCAAGTTTCACAGCAATTTACCTAAGTCATCTGCAACAATGACGAGGAAGTTTGGTCGCTTTTGTGTTGGCATTGAACCCATGGTTGTGGTTTTGTGATTTCAGTGCATGCGATCGAGTAACAAGAAGCTGGATATCATGCGAAGAGGAAGGAAATAGAACAGAAGCTCGACAGCCGATTGTATCCTCCTCGGCTACTCAAATCATCCCCAAGTGCCCGGCGCGTCGCGTGTACCTCTTTCTGGTTCCGAAGCAGACATCTCCGTCCATCCCCGTTCCGAATTCATACCTAACCCAACTCGTCCCGCCATTTCGATAAGTCCGTTCTTCCCCGCCGCACCTGAATCAGTCTCTGTCGCTAGCGTCCAGCGAACCAACGCCCACAGCATCACGGCAATGCCTCTTGCGGCTGCTCTACCCCAGCAATGCACTTCTGACCCCAGATATCCTCGGATAACTGTGGGCCAGGCCTATGTCGCCATCTTAGGTTGGTCTGTCGTTTGCCATGCTTTGACGCTTGATGAGAGTTGCGTTCAGCTTAAGACGGCCAACTCCTGGCGTCTTATGTATAAAACATCCTTTTTTCTGGCATCGACACTTCTGATCGGTGTCCATCGCATCCTATCTGGCTAAGCTTCTGTAACATCTAGCGACGCTTATTTCATCGCGAATTCAGACAACAAAAACAACACCATGGCGTCCACTCACGATGGGACTGCCAACGAAAGTGTGTTCAGGAGGATGAACAGATACTTCAATGGTAGACTCACATATGCTGTCTGCATCATCGCTTTGAGTCAGGTCAACTTTGGTCTCGAACAGGCTGTGTTTAATAACACGCAAGCGATGAATGCATTCACCCAAAAGTTTGGTGTTTGGAATGCGAAGAAGCGAGCGTAAGTATCGGAAGGCTCCGATGATTCGATAGCTAATAAGAACATAGCTACCAGCTCGAAACCTATTACCTCTCGCTTCTCAGCAGTCTTACCTACATTGGTTTTGCGTTCGGACTTGTTACTGGCAATATCCTGAGTGCGAGGATTGGCCGCAAGAAGTGCTTCAACGTAATGTGCTTTTGGGCCATCGCTGGAACGCTCATCTGCATCACTACTAGGACGAACAAGTGGCAGATGGTCGTTGGACGTATTGTGGCATACGTTTACATTGGAATGGAACTGGCCCTTGTTCCAGTAACACAAACAGAACTGGTTCCTGCAGCTGTACGTGGCGCAACAGTCGGAACATACCAGTCGGCTCTACTTGTTGGACAACTCATTGGCGCCCTCATCTGCCGCGGGACAGCTGATCTCGCTGGTGACAAAAGCTGGCACATTCCCTTCGGTCTGCTTTTTGTCATCCCAGTCATCATGCTCTGCTCTGTTTGGTACATTCCAGAGAGTCCGCGCTGGCTACTACAGAAAGGCCGGCACGAGGAAGCCCTGCGAAATCTTCGACTACTTCGCCAGGGTAAGTTCACCGAGGACCAGATCATGCAAGAGTTTACCGAATGCATGAGCACATTGAACCTCACTGTGGAGAAAGGACGATTCATAGAATTGTTCCAGGGCAGTAAGTGGATAATACCTTGTTAAGCTCTCTGCGGACATGAATTAACAGACAATAGCAAACCTCAAGAGAACCTTGATCGTCATTGGCGTTAACGTCTTCCTTCAATTGACTGGCCAGAACTTCTCCTCTGTCTATGGCACGATCTTCGTCAAGAGTATTGGCATTGTCAACCCTTTCACCATGAGCGCAGTCACGACAGCTTGCAGCATTGTCTTCGTGCTCCTCAGTCAAGCTCTGACAGACCGCACCGGCCGAGTGTAAGCACCTCAGCTCTCCATGATATTCTTATACCATACACTAACTCCAATGTCTAGTCCTCTGATGGTGGTCGGCGCCCTCATCCAATGTGGTGGCCTCTTCACCATGGGAGGCCTCGGCACCATTGCCAACCCTTCCCTCTCCGAAAAAGCTGGTATCGTTGCCATGGTCACAGTCTTCGCTGTTGGCTTCTCCATTGGCTGGGCTCCACTCTCCCACGTCGTCGCCGCTGAGATCCCCACCCAACACTTGCGCGATATGACCTACGCCGTCGGCTCCGTCTTCAATATCGCCATCCAATTTGCCGTCTCTTTCTCCGTTCCATATCTGCTCAACGAGCCATATGCAGGCCTGGGCAGCAAGGTGGGATTCATCTTTGGTGTCACGGCATTTGGGGCTGTGCTGTTCTCGCTCTTTGGAATTCCGGAATGTAAGGGTAAGAGTTTGGAAGAGATCGACGAATTGTTCTTGGAAAGGGTGCCGATCAGAAAGTTTCGCAAGACAAGCTCGAGGCACCATCTTGAGGTATTCGAGGATGGAGAGAAGGGAAAGGGGGATGTTCAGATTGAGACGGTGCATGCAGGCAGGGCTTAACGACCGTGACGTGCGGAAGATGAGACGATAGAGATTAGGGGCTACCTGCACGTAGAGCTAAAAGCTCCAATTCATATGCCAAGACATGTCTGAAGATAAGTCGGGTAATTTGAAACCTCGTTGCGATGCTTAGGACTGAGTTTGAGAAAATACGGTGCCTCGACGAATTTTGCACTCTGAGGATGATATCGGTGAATTTCAGTCGCACGCAAGACCACCCGAGCAGCAAAAGAAAGTCTTCTTCAGCACGTCAATGATGAGCAAGCGCTTTCTCGACCTGATGATGTCTACTATTCAATTCTCAGAGATGACAACGACCTTCAGCAAGGCTTTTTGGACATATCCTGCCGCAAGTTTAAGGACGCGGTAAACCACGCAGCTGCATGGCTACACTCGGCATTGGGCGAGGCAAACGCAGAATCTTTGAATGTCATTCCGTATCAATGACCCGATGATCTTAGATATCCGATTGTAGCCCTGGCAGTAGCCGAAGTTGGCCTACAGGTATTCCTTCATTTCTGACGCCGTACAGATGAGTTACTGCTGAGATATGACCAAATGCTAGTGCCATCTCCGGTCGCTCCATTTCCAGCAAAGCAACATCTTCGCAGAAGCATGCCAGGTAACATAATTTTTAGCTTATAGGCATGGAAGATCGTTCGCGCAGATTCATGAGAAATGCAAAGGTTTCAGTCTTATCTAGTCAACTTTTACCGTCTACTAACGTAGCACAAGACGAACTTGATAGATTTCAATATATAATACATTTCACCAGATTCTAGTTTGGCGCATGACCACTACTGAAACAGTGTTCTGGTGCTCAGCTTGCGAAAATGGCACTTAACGAAACGATCGCCGGTGTAGGTGGACGGTGATGCAGAGCAGTTTTGGTAGCAGATGTCGATTGTTCCGGAAGCGTCGAGTGCGATGTTAAAGGTCAATCAGTAGGATATCATTTAATTCTCTGCAGCCCGTAGTACTGTGGTCTACTTTTATCTGAAAATCAGCTTCTTGTCTAGAAAATTTGGAATGACATGGTAGAACAAACGTGGTCAAACGCGACATTCATACAACACTGTAGTCTTGCACGCTCAACCGACGGAACAGACCAATCATTATTGACTGATTAGGGAAACCCCTTAATGTATACCTCCACCGCAGTCTTTCTCATGTCTCGCACAATCTCGTAAAGCTCGAGTGCACTTCCTGAGATTACACCTTCGTAGGAGACTGGACACTCGTCTTCTATGAACAAATCAGCACGCTCTTTGTCATTCGTGGAAGGCATGTGAGTTCCCCAATGTCCGCCATTCCTCTCAATCACGCGATGCACAGGAACCTCGTCGAGATCAAATCCCGATTCTGCTTTTTTAAGAGCGCTGACGACATGACTATAAGGCACTGTGCCCTTAGAAGCTAATCGCACCCACTCTTGAATAGCACTATATGTGATATAGCGGTCACGGGGTATGAATGTCGTTACTAAGATTATGAGTTTGGCTCGACCCAACAATCTTGCACAATCTTGGATCGCGTCATGCACCTATTGCTCATCTGACGATATGCGCCTTCGCGGTATGTTCTGAAGAGCTTCAGGATAGGCCGCCAACGTCGCCTTTGTACCTTCGACGGTCGGGTCGTTGGGGTCGGAGCACAGACTTTTGAGATATCTCTTCGTGTGTGGGCAAAGCTTGAGCAATTCCGGTCGCTCAATGACGCGACCTAAGAGGACCTAATTGTCAGGCATCAGGTCTGCCTGAATCGAAAAAGAGGCTGGTTAATTTGTGTTAAAGTAATCCACAGGCCGCTTGCCCTGGGCAAGTCGTGATCTTTCCAATCTGATTTGCTTTGCGCGCACCACGCGGAGGAAATCAGATTTGACAGTGGATGCATGGCTCTTCCCATGGTCAATTTGGGAGACTGTGCTCGCTCTGATTTGTTCAAGAAACCTAGGCGTGTTTGCAACGATGGAGTTATGCAAGCTTGCGGTCTGATGGGCAGATTGCTCAGAGGGAACAGTGTTGTCTCTCTGTAGGTTTTGTATGTCTTGGGCAAGACCATGTTCCCTCATGGCTGCTTGTCTGATAGGCTCTAACTCTACCTCTATTGCTGCCCGCTTCAGGCGTCGCGCCTTCTTAATTAGTTTCTTTCTTCGTCGCTGCAAATGTTGCATCTTACGGCGGTGAACTTGTAGCTCTTCATGAGTCTTCATAATGCGATCTTCATAATGCGATCTTCATAAAGCTTCACTCCTCGGACATAGTGGTTGTCAAGCACGGTGACAAGGTTGTCAATCTGTTCCTGAAGATCGTTGATAGGACTAGATAGGAGGCTTTCGCGTGTCCAAGCATCGACAAGCGCGGGGTCAATCGGGCGATTCATCCTTGGTTATGGATGGAATTTTGGTTGATGTTGCATTTTGAATGAAGGTTAACGGGTCGGACAAAGGGGGAAGCGTGTCACCCTAATCCCCTTCTGGATCACTAGTATGAGCTCGGTCAAACCACCATGGGACCAACCTTAACATAACCAACATGGGAGAAGCAGTGCTGATGGTAGGCTCCCAGTTCCATCAACGATATATCGTCTGTAGTAAGCTCAAAACTTGATCTCATGCACGTACCCCCGCATGTATCCAAGGTCGTGCCACTATGGCCAATTTGCTTTTCGTACATACAGGTCCATTAAGGCAGAGACGAACACACAGCTGATCACTAACCATGGCTGCCTAAGCTACGGGCGTGCAACGCGAGGTCACTGGATCACGCGACGCGAAAGGTGCCCGCTTGCTGATCTCCAGTCAGCTCCAACCCCGCATCCGTCCAAGTAGCTGGCCTGAGACATGCCCGCGGACTCCGCTCCGATCTTTGAGCATCACATAAAGAGCATCGAGAGAATCTGAATCATCCGGATCACTTGAAATAAATTATCAGCGCTTTCTCGAAGTACCTACAATAAGTCAATTCGAG
Source organism: Phaeosphaeriaceae sp. UM 1110 (assembly GCA_000263175.2). Taxonomy (NCBI): domain Eukaryota; kingdom Fungi; phylum Ascomycota; class Dothideomycetes; order Pleosporales; family Phaeosphaeriaceae; species Phaeosphaeriaceae sp. UM 1110. The sequence continues at coordinate 6,711 of AJMS01010072.1, forward strand.
CTCCCAATTACTCGAGCTCAAAATGCTCGACCACGTCTGTATCTCGGTCCCAGCTGACCGTTTCGAAGAAGTCACCAACTGGTACCTCGCAGCCCTTGCACCATTGGGTTACTCCAAGTGGAAGGACTTCCCAGGCCATGCAGTCGGTCTAGGAGCAGACAAGTACAAAGTCCATTTCTGGATTGGCGCTAACAAAGGTCCTACCGGACCAACGCATCTCGGTTTCGGGTGTAATGATCGCGCAATTGTGGACAAGTTTCATGAAGAAGGACTGAAGGCGGGTGGAAAATGCAATGGACCACCGGGGCTAAGGCATATGTACCATCCGAAGTACTATGCCGCGTTCGTGTTGGATCCTGTGGGGTATGTTACCCTCTTTGACAGGGGGCTATGCGTCAACTGACATTACACAGGAACAATATCGAGGTAGTGGATCATGGTGCATCGCACTAATGTAATTGTCATTTCGAAAGTGTTTTGCTGCTACAATCAAACAATGAGATAGCATTCGATGTCAGTCCTTGCCGCAAGTGTCCGGCCTGATGTGATTGGATACCTAGTGCAATGCCCGAGAGCCTCAGACATGGGTAGCATATAGTGAACTATTTCTCTCTCGTATTCCAGCCTATGTCACGCGCGCCCAATGTTCACAGGACGCTGCCATTCTCTACATGTATGCTTTTTAGGCAAGAGAGTAGCAACATGTTCATCCCTACCTACGATGGGCCGCATCCTTTAGCCCTTGTCTACTTCTTGCTGCCTGACGTTGAAGTGTTCTGGTCTAGAATCACCCCCACATGCCACTCGATCAATCCACATCTACTGGTAAGACTATGGCAATGACTCGTTGGGCAGTAACCTCCGACACACGTAAAAATTGAAGCCTGGGAGATCGATTGGACATCCTGCTTTACCTCGTGCGCGAAGGAAACAATTTCGTCGAAGTTAATTACCCGCACGACCTTCCGCTCGCTCACCAAAGAGATGACACTCGATGAAGCGGCCCAATGCAAGTCACCTCAGATCCTTCACAACCCAACTAACGCCCAGGTCTGACGAACTCCTTCCAATTTCAGCCAGCACTCAGCACGAGCTGGAGAGGCTTAGGAGACCGGAGTCAAACGCCCTGAATCCTACTGCTGCGCCGATCTATACTCTGGTCCAGGACGTAATGCAGGCCACGTACCTCACGTCACGCGAGTGGTAGATGCAACTGCAGACAGCCTATCATCAGGGGACGAGGCAGGGATATGCCGTAGGCTCGCAGGAAGGATTCAAGAGGGGTTTTGATCGTTGGAGGGAATTGGGGTTTGCTGAGGGAAGGAGATTGCAGACCGGCACGGATATGGGGGACATTGACCTACGGCAATATCGAACAATGTCGGAAAAGTACCATGACGAGCGGACGGGGGTGATGCTGGTCTTCTGGAAGGCTGTTGAGGTGTCGGAGCATCACAAAAGTCCAGCGAGCAGGTGTGTAGAACGACAAGAGAGAAATCTTATTCTGCTTTTTCTATACTTTGTGAACTCATCGTGGAGCTCCAGGAATGTCGTCGACTCCTGTCTCGTCGTCCATGCGAATCTGTACTCGATCTTGCGGACGCGATCTTCTCGTCTATGCTGATGACCGATCTTGCTTCTCTTCGAGCAAGATACAGCTGCGCCCCATAACACCCTACAAGGTACAACAACGCAACAACAAGGAAAAGCATGGTTGCGCGAGACATTTCCTGTGAAGAAGTTAATCAAAGCATCACTCAAGGACAATGAGAATGGATATGAACGTACCAGCTGCTCGCACGCCTTTTGACGCATCCTCTGCGCCCGATCGCTGACGTCGCTCTTGAGCAAGTAAGGCGAGATTTCGCAGACAGCAAGTTCGCGAGTGCACTTGAACACTGCATCACCTTGCTGACCAAGCTGGAAGTAGCACGTGTTTTGCTGCATGAAGAGGCGGTGTTGCCATGTATACACAGCTGTGCCAAAAGCCAAGAAGAAAGCAACGAGTGCAGTCGATGCTGGAACCTGAGCCAAGACGTTCCAAAATGTGGAAGTTGGGGTCTCGTACTACTGTCATGTTAGCTCAAGCCATATTATACGATGTCCGACCGAAAGTCTGGGGTACCCACAAATGCACCCAAGTTAATTCTCCTTCTTTGATACGCATCGATGCAGAGTTTCAACAGTCCCAGCACGCCAGCAAGAATAGCAAAACCGGCGCTCAACCAGACAGCCATCTCGTCCGTTCGGTCGTCGTAGTCCAAGTCTACAGAGTGCGTGTCAGGTCGATCTTCCCCCGGCATGACCAAAGCTCCAAGCCAAACGTGTCGCCCACGCATCAGGAACCTTCCAACGAGAATTCCGCCGAAGATGGTCTTGTACATGGTGATTGCACCAAATACAACTGCGAGAATCGAACACATCGCCATCGTCACCCGCAAATTTCTTGCCGTCGAAAACACAACCATCTTGTCCAAAATCTCTGTGCCGACTCTTTACTAAATCCAGTCTCCCAATACGAAGAAGTCGCAGTCGAAGTCAAAGTCGCAGTCGAAGTAGAAGTAAGAAAAAAAAAAGAGAGATACTCGTGGCTCCTCAAACTGTCGAAACCTCGCCTCTCGACATCATGTGGCGCCTCCCCAGTCTAAGTATCTAAAGGGAGGCCTGATCCCATCACCAGGATCCATAGCGAGGTGGACCTGCGTAAGATGCCAAGCCATGGGGCACAAGTGTAACACTAAGCCTGCGCCTCATCCTGCGCTTATTTGCCTGGGGGCCTTGAGACCCGCACCAATCATCTCACTCGCATATTCGCTCTGAAACGTAATTGCTTGAAGGCGCAGTAATTCGTAGTGCCAGGCGGGCACAGTAGAGGGTACGCCTTGCTGTGCCGATCCAACGACTGCGCAGGTAGGTTTGGAACTCAGTTCCAGGTTGACGGCGTGGCATGTCATGTTTGGACGCCGCACGAATGCAGCTGGCACGTGTGGACGCGTGGATGTTAGGGTTCAAAACGTCTGGACTTGGCGTGTCACTGCGTTACTGCGTTGGGATAGGGCACTTGGCGCAAGGATTTAATTGCGGTGTTGCGGCACCGAGTATAATTGCGTGGACGGACATTTCTTTAAATCGCGATGGGGTGTCATTGGTAGGAGCGGCATCGTTGTGCCGGGCGGATGCCGATGTCTGGAGAAAGTTTTCTTGCGCTTTGCTGTGTTCAGGAGGTGCGCATTCTTGGATCGTTCCATGCGAATATTAAGCTTTGTTCCTACTCTTGTCTGGAGTTATATATATCTAGCCGATTACCCGAAGTAGTAGCCGTACGCGAAAAAGTGTGGGACGAACTGTCGATGGGCAAAAGGGTCTAGTGAGCTTCCTGGTCTGCTATTGGCCTGTTAAACAGTAGCGGGAGGAATACTCCAAGATTCCTGTAATCACATAAAGCATGATAGTCATCCTACACAGACGACGATCATCACTTTGCATGGCGCGGGTCCCTTGGCAGGCGCAGTTCGACGTAGAGAAGGAGCAATGGATGCAGCACAAGATGGCCACATTAACGTCCCTAGGTATAGTTCTGCGAGACCTGAGTTACGCTTGACAAATCCTTCACCTTTCACCACACCACGGAGTCTCGGATTGCAGAAGGAATCGCAATATCGCATTCCGTCGGAACCTCAAACTCTATTCACCAGTCATCATCCCTCCTGTCATCGTCATATCGCTGCTCGTCTCTTCCATCGTCGTAGGCTTGGTCCATCCTTCCACCGAAGTCGGCGACATCGTCCACAGCGTTGTCCCATCTGTTCTCGATGTCTTGCGGGATGTCCTCGACTTCTTGGACTTTCTCTCCGGTCCAGCGCGCAGCATTCTCGGGGAAGTCTTCGACATCATCCACAGCGTTGTCGAAGCGGTTTTCTACACGATCGCCATAATTCTCGACACGTCCAACCTGCTCGCCAGTCCAACCCGCAGCATTTTCTGGGAAGTTCGAAATGTCGTTGCCGAACTCATCGACGCGATTCTCCATGCGGTACTTGTCGCGCTCCCAGTCGTCCTCTGTAGTCTTGGTCAGAAATCAAATGCAACACACATACATGCATTGGTAAGAACATACTCATCTCTTCACCCTCGTGCATCAACAGCGCACCACCCGCAACACCAGCTACACCCGCAGCCGCATACTTCCACCCATTCCCTCCGCTCTTCTTCTCATGCTCCTGCTGCTGATAGCTGTTGTTCGTCGGATTATACGAGCCCTGGTTGTACGCTCCCTGATTGCTATATCCGCCTTGGCCATACCCATAACCACCCTGCGGACCACCATAGCTGCCCTGCTGCTGCGCATATCCGGGACCCGGATACGTAAACGTTCGCTCCCCAGTTTGCTGATTGACAAACAGCCAACGATTATCGCGACCGTCCCACTCGGCGTACCACGGCGGCGAGACTGGTGGGGGGCCTTGTGCGCCCTCGCCGCCTTGGTGCTGCTGACTCGATTGCCCCGAATGAGTAAACCCGGAAACTAACTCGCCTAGGAGGCCCATGTTGATGAGATGAGGTTGAAGAAAAAGAGATGAAGATGGTCAAGTCAGGAGTGGATTGCGGGTTTATGAAGAAAAATATGAGGACGATCACAGTGGGGTAGAAGGTGCGTTATTTATCTCATTATGCAGGACGCTCAAACGCGCGCATCTATACCTGCATCTCCGCCAGATCGAGGTCACCCTTCACTGCTTCGGAATATACCACGGCGCCGGCTCGGCGCGTACAGCGCGACGGCGCGACATTCTCAGCTCAGGTGCTGTGCATGCGCCCATGTGGCGGTGTCGTTGGCGGACAGCCTGTGGTCTGGCCAGTAATTCGGAGTTGTCTCCACGCGTCCTATAGGCATTCCTCAAACGCCCACAGGCCACGGATTTGGAACACAGGCAATCTGGCAAGTCTTTCTTGTGGGCGAGATTGTGAACACGAGCAGCGGTATGCATTGAAAACTGTCACGGGTAGCCCCTGATTGACATGATGACGCGGCTGGTCAAGCCTTGCTAAGCTTTGCTTGGCTCGGGAAGGCTGTTAGACGATGCCGTGTCACCAAGTTTGGCAATTTGTGACGTTTCGCCTTTCAACTGAGGCGTAGGCTGAGGCGCAGGCTGCGGCGCAGCAGTGTTGCGTCGTTGTAGTTGTCGGGATCCGAAGCATTCTTGACATGTTTCAAAGGCTGTTGTGCGGCGAGATCCAAACGCGCTGCCGGGACTGTGCCGCTTGTGGTGTCCGAATGTCCATCTCACCAATAATCTTGGGTACTCTCAATCTCTCCTCACACGAAGAATTGGATGTTGTAGGAATGAGCCACATGAGCCTCAAACTTCTACTCTCAGACTGTTTCGAAGAACTGGGCTGCGGTCCAGGAATGACTGCAGACCGGGAAAACACGCACTTGTAGAGCAAAGCATGTCTTTCCCTCAAATTCGACCTGACTGTGATCGGAGCCAGCGGAGGAGCGAATTCCATTACACTGAGATCAAGTTCTACCCGATCTTCAAATGCTCGCAGACCATCACAGTATCGGCATACTTGTGGAGAATTGCATGTCTTTATAGAGACAAAAAAATGTTCTCAGACCTTACCTTCTCTTTCTACATTCAATTTCTCTGAATCATCATACTATCTTCTATATAAGTATCTTAATTTTGAAATATTCACTCTTTTCCAATGTTACTTCTTTCCACCTCACTTCGTCAGATATGCGAATCGTTGTCAAGTCCTCAATTTCTGCAAGAAGCCAGCCGGTGACCTAGACTATCAGCCTCATATAAACACCATCCCACATCCCCATATTAGTACATGCCATCTCCAACCCCCCAACATCTCAATGTCCTTTCCTGCTCTTCTCTCCAACTCCACATATTCCGCAAGTACGATGATTTTCTTCCAACCCCATCCCCACCCGCTCCTGCCCGTTTGTCTCCCAACCTAAAGTGAAAGCTCCCATCCCAACTCGCAGTGAAAGCTCCTCCCTTATCATGTGACCCCTCACGCGCCTCGTGTTGTTGTGCCTGCCTAATCGCGATATTTCGGTGACGTGGACGCGTTGTTTTTGGGAAATCACGACTGCGCTTGCGACTGCAACGGACACTCGACCCAGACTGCATCGCACAACGACGACACTACGCATACGGCGGACGCAAGATCAGCATGAACGACAACAAGAAGGATGGCGGTGTCGGACCGCCTGTGCATATCCTGAGGGAGCGCGTGGGTAAAAGCGAGGATGATGGAGGAGTGAGAGGGGAGGTGGTAAAGGTGGATGTGTTCGAG
>AJMS01010071.1:0-13027 GCA_000263175.2 Phaeosphaeriaceae sp. UM 1110
TGCGGCCTCTGCCAAATTGACTTTTCTCTCGCCCCCATCACCATCTCCTCCACCATTACCACAACACCACCAACGACCCACCCCAAAATTCTACCTGTAGCGTAGAGAAGCTCCCCGAAACCCTTCTCATACATCTCTTGTAAGTAATTTTCGCTCATCTCATTCTCGCGGCTGCTGAGTCGTTGTCGGCGGTCGAGGCTGCTCCAGCAGCAGCCTGGCTTTTCCACCTCGACACCACCTCGCAGCTCATCTATACGCTGGTATAAACAATATTTTAGATGCTGACAACAAGCTCCAGCTTTTCTTATCCCATTGCAACGCAGCGTTGAGGAGTTTCGCTCCTTGGTGTTGACCATAGCGGGCAGCGCTCCTGCCAGCTCGATGACCACGACATCAACACCACGCTTGCTTCGCCCCTCAAATCTGGCCACAGGTAAGCAAAAAGCCCCTTTCAGTCGCCTCACCAGCTTTGGTTATTGTGCGGGCACGATGTTGTCGTCGCCGCCCTCCTGATACTCCACCCGCCCAAGCGGCAGAGCGGGGTCAACGGAGGTGAGGGCGACGACAACATGACCAACACGCCAGCTCAAGCGCTGATGCACACCTGAGTAATCCCTCTCGCAGAGTATGTAGCTGACTGACTATTTCGAGCGTGTAGGCTTTTGTTGTTCGCGCTGCCGTACTCAGGCGGTGACATGGGCCGATGGCTAACGATGTGTCGCTCCACAACGAGGACAGCAAAGCCTCAGGCAGACTCACGATCTGGCTTGAACCTCCTCAAGAGATCCTGAGAAATATATGCGCAACCGCAATCGGTCTCATTGATCAATCAATCAATGATCGCCCCTCGGCCTCGACATCTCGGACTCGGCTAGGTAGGCGAACGTCCTACTCAAGTCAGTCAACTTCAATACGACCAGCAGCTGTAAGCTAGTTAGTGACTCAGTTCTCATCTCTTACACTGTAAGCCTACTGACCAAGTACGTCCAGGCCACTGCTAATCGCCCTGTCAGCCTTGTTCGCAACACCCCTTCAGTACCTCATCATCGCCCGACATGGCCGACGCCTGCCCGCCATACATCGATGCTTCTCTTCCATCCCTCATAAAATAACAGAAAGAGCTTGGAATACTGGTACGCGCAGAACGATCGCGAGCTGCTCCAACGCAGTGGCAAACTGCGCAGTCGCTCTCATGTTCGAGCACCGTCGACACTCGACAAGGCCTGCCGCCGCCGCCTCGCAGCAATAATTATTGGTAAGCGCAGCACACTGCATCCCCTTCATCACCCTCATCACCCTTTTCATTTGGCCCCATAAGGATGAGGCCAGCTCCTCGGTAGCTTCTCTCATCTGAGCCTCGCAAGGGGATGGGACGAAGAACAGACTCAGGCCGCATGAGATTGGTTACGCCCGTGCGGTTATCAATATTCTTTCTGAGACATCGGGATGGTCTCATATCAACCACCCGGCGCTTGCATGGGCAGGTGTTGAACCTATTCTCTGGCCGTGGAACCGAGACCACACCATCGTGGCCCCACGTACATGCCATTGTGGAGTTGATGTCCAACATACCAACATATTCCTTCTCTTTTCGTCGCTCGTTTCGAGCAGTCTTCTTGATCAGTTTAATGACGGCGCATCAGGTCTTTCTCGTGATCACGCTCTCGATCCTACCCCGTCGTCCCCCTCCGGTGCGGTCTTCAACTCGTTCTCGTAAGTACGCTTCCGATACCTCGTCATTCATACCTCTTCTTCTTCCGAAACGGCTTTGAAAGTATGAGGGTAGCTTCCTCGTAGCTACTCTCATCCCGGTCCACATTGGACCGCTGGCCAAGAATAATGCACGCCGCATGCGATCGGTCGGGGGCTATATCTCTAAGTGCTCGGGTTGCTTGAAAACTACACCATGGTTCCGATGTGACCACAAACACTCGGCTCTTGCGTAGGCGAGAGACCCTAGGAGCATGCGGTAGAACCGAGACTGAACCATCATGGCCCTACGTTATGCCATCTGTGGAGTCGAGGTCGTACATACCAAGTTCTGTCTTTGTTCTGTTTTTGCGTCAAGGCAGCTTCCATCAGCTGACTGACTTCTTCCAGGTCACAGGTACCTGACGCCATCGCTGCGGCTCGATGATGATCCGCATTGCTTGGCTGTTCATACTTCGGTGCGAAAAGGCTTCTACGCCAGCATGCCCTTCTCTTCGTCGTCGTACGACTTGAGCTACCAACGGTACGTGCCTGACCCTTCTTGTGTTCTATGCGAGCTTTCTTCGATGATGACGATATACGCACGAATTCTCCATGCCGGCTTTTCAGATTAGTCTGATACGAAGTTCCTATCCACTGATTCCGTATTCGCGATGCCCGAGAGAACAAAGCTGACTTTCGAGACCAGGCTCAAACTCTTGTCAGTATTTAGCAGTCCTCCACGTTAAAGGTAAGACCTCACCTATTCGGCATCACTTTTATTTCGAAAGGCCAGTGATGAACCTTTGGTGGGCGACCTTCTGAGCTCCATCCTGTTTACTGTTGTTGCTCTGAGGCCAGAGCAGAATTCGTTTTACGCACCACGTTCCTGGAAAACTCGACTAACCAAATCTCGCAGGCCTCTCGATTCGTCCCCGACTGGGTGTTCGCACAACCGACGCAATCATGCGCACTGCACGACTTTCGAGGCAACTGCCTGCTTCGCGGTCTCGAAACTTTGGTGCATACCAGCCTTTCCGTCAGCTGTAAGTTATCTTTGCAGTGGTTCGCGATGCAACTCACCTCATGATGATTTCACAATGTGTTTTAAATGCCGATCCTTCAAGACGACAACAATGACAGTCAACTTGTTCTGACATCCTTGCACATGCACATCATAGTTCACTACACCGCTTGGATCTGGCTGACGAGACTTCAGTGGATGAATTCGTGAAATACGATGCAACCTTGTCCCTGCAACGATCAGTATTCATTCCGGAGCTCGTCGAACAACACTCACAACGTATGCAGCGGCTCATGACAGGCCGCAAACATCGAGCTCGACCTCACAGAAACATGGAATCTGGTGTGCAAGGGCCTGTGCGATATGTGAGTAACCTCCTTCATCGTATGTACCATCGCCCATCCAGCAAGATGATACAAAGCTGTATCGTTGCCGATACCCATGAGCGACAACTCAAGACCAACCTGATCGACCCTCCATCTCTCCATCTGAAATGCGACGTCCAAAGAAACATTGGCTGATCATTTGTCGCGCCTCAGGTCGTGGTTCGGAACGACATCTTGTCAATCTATCGAAAAGTTAGTACATTTCCCTGCATCTACCCAGGTCCGCTACGCACATGACTATTAATTCTGTAATATTGATCACCTGATAAGACTTACGACTTTGACCAGTCCAACTGCCCCTGATGGTGTTCAACCTTCGCTCATTCATCATGTGTTTCTGCGCAGAAGAGAAGCTAACATGTGTACCGTTCCAGGTGTCCGAGTCGAGTGCCGAGTGACTGTCATTTTGAAAGGTCCGGTTATCCCTGCATCTTCTCCTTACCAATCACATGGTGAGATCTCATCTCTGTAACGCTGATCCCCATGACGGCATTGCTTTTAATCCGTAACTCTTATCTGAAAGTGATTTTGCATATCCAGCAGGAGACAAAATTGCATTGCAGACGATTGCTAATTTCAACATTCAAGTTGAACCGAGCAGCGACCGACAGGGTACCTGGGTCATGAAAAGATCAGCAGATTCTCTTCTCCTCCACTCTGCTGTACTCGCATGATGAGACATCCTACGCTGCTGATCCGCCTGATGGAATCTTTTCGCTGAGTCGTTCTGAGAGTCATCGTTTGCCATCATCTCCGCGAAATTCAAAATTGCTGGTACATGTTGACGCTGAGTAACAGATCAGACCCGGACCAAAGGACGAAATGCCTGCGATTCCGAACGATTAGTGCATGCTCTATCACTTCGTCCAGCCACACTTACATGATGGAACACCATAAATCTTTCGAACTGAGCGACCTGATGCAACATCTATCACTCAATCATTCTGAAGACCGCTTTTCGTCTGCGACGTTGCGATGTCACTCGATGCATCAAGACGCTGACCATATCGACAGTTCAAATTGCAGACCAGCGACGACAAACCGCCTATCAAAAGGTCAGTATAACCTCTCGCATCCACCGGAGCTCTCTTACAAGATAATCGACTGGGTGGTGATGTCAGTGATGGCATATCGAAGCCATTCGTCGTCCCATCCTGGCCAATCTCGCTCGTCTCGAGTTTCGCATGCGCATCGATCCGACGCGACGGCTGACGATCCAAGCCGCCAAGTCAAGAGAGCGACAGCAACATGCAAACTGTCACACGGTAGATACTCCCCTTCGCCCTTGTCTGAAATTCCTTATATGATGACTACTGGGGAACTGATGTCAGTGATGAGGAGAAGATGTGATGAACCGCCCCAACCCAAGGCATACTGAAAGCTCAAAACTGCCTGCCGCTTTTGAACGTGATCTCATTTGCGGACACTGCTGACGATGAGATTGCTCTAGGCCGCAAAACGAAAGCAAATGCGTGCTAACTAAAAGGTCAGTACATCTTCACGCATCCCATTGGTTTCGGGGTTGATGAATATCAGGTGTCGATGATCAACTGATTATTCCTTCAAGACTGTCGAAGTTTTGTTCTGAACACTTTCGCTTGCTCAGGAATACGCTGCACATCTGATCTGGATCCCAGCTGATGTGCTATTCTTAGTTCACTGAGTCGAATCAACGATCTCGAAGTCTCAAAAAGTCAGTACGGCGCTATACTTCCACACTTCCGCCTACCTGATGATCAACCCAACCGGGATGCTGAGTCTTCTGATGCATCATCATCTTTTTTTGAACTCTTCTACTCTATGCGAGCCTTGCACGCATACCAGTCGAAACAGATGCTGACAAGCTGCTCAAAGGTGGTCAAGTATTTCGCACGGTGTTTCAAGGATCCAAAGGTTCGTATGTCTCTCCCTTCGATCGTGCCTCGTCTCATGATGAACACTAATGTGTACCTGACATCCTTGATGAAGATTTCATTACACAAGGGACGTAATTTTGAGAAGACGCGCGCACATCGTTTCGCTCGTGCTTTTCGTTCAAGAAACACGCTGACGATATTAAGGCGCTCCTGCTCGAACAAGATGTCGACGGCTACGCCAGAAATCAGTACAGCAGCAACTTCACCAAAGCTCCCATGTCAAGTACGTACCAAGCCCTTGCAGACTTTCCACGCAATGATGAACAACATGCGCATAGTCTCTGAAGTTATGAAGATTATCTTGCAAGTTCTGAGTCATTGCACAATACGAACACTTTCGAAGCAGCGTGCACGAGTATATGCTAATCGTGGTAGACCGGTACCATCGGAGATATAGAGCCTGCACAGGAGACTTCAGTAAGGTAAGAAGGTCCCTTCATTATGGAACATACCTTTACCATGATTATACCGACACGTTATTATCCTTACGGAAACGAGTGATGACTGAGATAAGGTCTCCACTGAGTCGCTCGGCCCTTTTTTTTGGATCATTCTGCTTGACTTTTCGGATTAAGCTGACGAGAAGCAGAGAGCGAAGTGAATGCCCTTAATTCAGTACTGCGATAAGCGTCATTGATCCATGTTGTAGCCTTCGAGATCTAGGCTTTGAAGTACACCGCGAAGTAAGTCATAAGCTTTCCTTTCTTTTGTCTGCGTAGCGTGATGAACTTCTAGGCTTCCAGTCGTTTCAAAGCCGAGGTTGCCAAGAGGCTTGAGGCGAGACAGAAGGTTGCTTGCAGCCCGAAGTTTCGAATCGTGTGTTGTCGACATTGCGGATCCACATCTATTTCTGATTTTATCTTCTCATGGTTTGCATACTAAGCATCGTGGAGACATGTGAGCTGACGATAACATTCAGCCCGGCGTAAGTCGCAACGTCACTCGATCGTGGGCAGAGCACGCCGACATCGCGATGTATAGGGAGTCTTCGAGCGGCGATAGGAATGTGCCTTTGGAGGTACGAAGTAGGTACGTTTGTCGCATGTTGCCCCCTTTTGCGCATGATGACCTCCCTGGGGAGACTTAGCTTGTACGAGTCCATCCGAGGCGATGAAGCCAAAGCCAAAGTCTGATCAGCAACGCTATCCTTCGTTTCGTGCATTTATTGCGATACCTCAGCACTAACTCTTACATATCCAGGGCTGCGACGCTCGAGACGTCGCTTCGTGCTGATGTGGTCTATCCAGATCGCCCTTATGTATGACGGCCAGCTGAGTGCCAAGGAACTTGACAGCATGCGCCATCGTCATTCTCGCATTGCCAGAGAAGGATGATATGGGTTCCTGGAACAGATACCGACCGTTCATAGGTCTCCGAAATTCGGTCGCTGTGCGCAACTGTGACAAGGCCGACGCTTGGGTCACGATGTCGTGCAGCTTCCATCTCTTCCAGCCTTTTGCTATTATTCGTGCCATCGCTGACGGTGTTATATGTAGGGTTGTAAGGTTCGGGATCTTGTTCAGGGCTCGTAGGGGTCGGTAGCGAAGTGGAGATGGTACCTTCCTAAAACATGGTTGGTCAGATCGTCTCAACTTTATTCGGACCTCACCTCTCGTTTTCAGACTTTTTACCTGCACGATCCTCGCACATTGTTTGCTGCAGCATTTGTACATATAATGGCGTCCTCAGAGGCGGTTTGATCATCCAAGAAAGCTTTAATGCTTTTCCGGCCTTGTTGTAGCCCTCGCACGGTCATGGCCTTCATAGTCCGATGTTTGCATGCCTGCATTGGGCATCGCGCACGCCATGCAGCTATCCGCTCGTTTGGCCATGCTATTGGTTTCTCATAGTCATATTTGTATGTTTGCTGGTGCCAGCTCACATCTTCCATCCTGCGCGAAGTCTTGGACGGGCGAGAGGATGATTGTTTGAGATGGTGCCGTTCAGGTAGGTTGACTCAAGAGCATCATGGTTGCCCAGTGATGCTCGCAGAGTCCCTGCAGCAATATCCGAAGATGTCTCTGTTCTATTATTCGTCCGTTCGTTTTGGTTCTTATGCTGCACTTTGGACTTGTCTGCTGGACAATTCGACAGTTGCGACGGCGCCCGTTCGCTGGCAGAGGTCGCGCGGCAGAAAGAGTTGGAAAGGTCTCGGATGTCGCGCTGGACGCCGATATCTGGGAGTGTTCTCGAACATCCGACCGCGTGCTCGTTCGGTGAGCTGAGGGCTTTGGTATGCGGTCGATATGTCTGCGAGCAAGTATGTCGCGGCAGCCACCGCGGCGCTGCGTCTCGTCTGCTGGTCAATCGCTTTGCCGCATAGGTCTCAATCTCAGTCCTTCCAGCATGTCTGCAGCCCCTCTTTTGGTCTTCCATGTCTCGGTGTTTGGTGGGTCGTGCGAATGGTAGGAAGCTCAGCGGCGGAGCTGGTTCAACGAATGATTGAGTGCTGCGAGCGACGAGGCTGGGCACGACGTCGAAAGTCTCCCCTCGACTTGCGGTCATCCCAATTCTATTGTGCCATCGGAAATATGAAGGTATCTGTCTGCGATAGTGCGACGGCATACCTGGTCTCTCAAGCAGACGTTCTGGGAGACAACTAGCTGCAATCCACAGCACAGTATGCTCCTGTGCGAACGCCTGACTAACGGACGTTCCCCATCACCAGCCATGTCCAAAATTTCAAAGGTCCGATGATGTGCTCTCTCGTTGCTGTTCTCCGCAAACACTCGTCAGAGCGGCGAGTTGAGCTCATGCCAGCGGTGGCCGTGGCTTTTGCGGACGATCGTGGAGGCGGACCGGAGGGTTGACAGCAAGCAAGGCTTAGTTTTGTCGTTGCCGTGCCCTGAAGATGTCCCAGCGATAGATTTGAGTTGGTGTGTGGTTGAGGGTGGTCGAAGCTGCGAGGGCATTGGAGTGGGAGCGACGGAGCCCCACGCGCATCCTAAGTCAAAGTAGGTATCAATGCTTACCTTTATCTGCAGCCTCGACTACTTGCGTGCTGGATGGTCGAAGTTGAACAAGTCAAATCCTTCATAATTTTTTCCATTGGTGCCGCAACAGCTGTCAAAGCTGCCCGTCGCCATCAACATTTCTACATCACAGCATCTCTGCCAGCGCAAAGAAAGATATGGCCGATTCGTGCCACCGCATGTCCTCCTGAACGCCTACAGTCCTCCCCGGCCTTTTATGAGGACCTTGCAAAACTATACAGATCACTACGGGACCTGTATTAGTCCTCAGCGCAGCGCAGAGGATGGCACGGACCACCGTGGTGTAGTGGTAGTGGGAGCTCCGCGCTAGCGTCGATATCAGAATGAAAGGCATGGCGAAACTTGCAGTACGGTAGCAGGACATTTGAGGGGCTGCGAGCTGCTTGCAAGGCTCTTAGATATCTAATACAAGTATCCTGAATCATTCTTGTGGTGTTGCAGTTTCTCAGTGCCGGTGCATAGGCCCCAGAACTTCCTGAAACTTGTAGCTCGCGCTCACCTTTGATGCGGCTCCCGCCTGGCAACGTACCCACAATGACTAGTAGAAAATAAGGCGCCAGTATTGCCCCTCCGCTTCTCCTTCGCCAGCTTCCCTTGCCCATCTCCAACCCAACTTTTGAGCCACATAAATCAAACCCGCTCCACAACCACAAACACGTCCACAAGATGGACGTCCTCAGCCACCTCTTCGACATCATGGCCTTCTGTCTCTGCTGCATTCCTTGCCCTGAGGATGAGCCTGAGGACGAGCGTCCGCTAATCGACAGGACTCCCACCCCCGCACTCTCTCCTTACGCCCTCTCCCGCGCAGCCTCCCAGATCTTCGAGTTCGACGAGAGCGAGCTCAACGGCAGCGAAGACGATGACTATAACAACTGAGCGTGTCTTCGTCTGCTACTTCTTTCCTTTTCGTAAGTGTGATCACCAGTCTGGAGCGCAGTCACCTCAACGCGCTTTTCGCCCACAACACTGCACCACAACAAACATTTGCTGACCTACAAGTCCTAGCGATACCATCTTCGCCCATGACTTTTGGCGTTTGTGGATGGGCTTTACGCCTTCTGTACTTCTAGGAAATGGAAAAGTTCTACCTCACCAACACTTAGCGTACTTGGCCATGCGTGACACCTGTTTTGATCTTCAGGCAACACACCATCGTCGGTCAATTGTAAGTCAATCTCTCGCAAAATTGCTCCTACAGACACTTCCAGTGCTACTCACCTCACCGTATCTGCTTAGCTACCCCGCTTCCTCCGCGTCGTCTCTTCGCACTTCGTGGTGTGACGGCCCTAAGGCAGTGTAAGTAAGACTCCTTCACAGCCACAGCTACTGACTTCACTTAGGATCGATCGATCTGCACTAGCTCGGCATCCCAAAAGGTACGTCGAGTCTGGCTTTGGTGACCGACAACATCTGCTAACCATCTTCGCACGTTTCCGTCGAGCGCTACAACATATGGTACGTAACAGCCCTGCCCAGCGACACATACTGAACATCAAAAGATCTCTTCGGCGATCTGTCTTTGTCTACTCCAGCTCGCGATCAGTGAGCATCCTTACTGTCCGATCAGTGGTGACTGCTTCTAGGCTTCTCACTTCTCGACATAAAGAATATGGTATGCATCCGACGTTTTCGGCGGCACATACTGACCATGGCAGGCTCATTATTGATTCTTGCTGCAAGCTTCTGGTTTCGCGGTGAGCTTGCCTCTCCCGAAATCGACAGATGTTGACCCTTTCTAGGTCCTCGCTGCCAGACTTTTCGGAAACAAAGCAAGTGACCCCTTCCCATCTACTGCACATACTGATCATCACAGGCTTCTCATTTCTTCGTGACTTCTACGACAACCCTCGGTGAGCCCTCCTTCTCTTTGCGCAACTTGGGATGACTTTTCCAGGCTCCTCGATATACTTCACTGGTAGCATGGTAAGCACCCTACCCCCATGGCCGGCACATAATGACCTCATTAGGCTTTAAATGCTCCGCTCGCAGCCCGTTTCTTGTGGTGAGACGCCCTCTCCCTTGTGCTCAGATAATGACATACAGCAGGCTCTTCCAGCTTCCACTATCCACCCGTGGTAAGTACACCTCCCCCTCGGTGGCACGTACTGACCTCAGCAGATTCGTTCTCCTGCTTGCCGGCTCGCCAGATTTCTGCTCACGGTGAGGCATTCCTCCTGCTCGAAGTCAAATACTGACACATCGCAGATTCTTCCACCCTTGCAGCTTATCCTTAGTAAGTACACATTTCCGTTTGTGGCACATGAATAACCGTCTCAGACTCCTTTCTCTCGCCTTCGGTGGCCACGAATCAGGTGCGTGAACATCCTCACAAGCGACAGTTACTGATGACGAAACATGCTTCCGACCCCAAGTCTCTTCACACCTTGCACGAAACAAGAATATCTGCAAGTGCAACCCTTTTCGGCTTCACTAACAGTACACAGGGTGGGAAGCAAAGTCTGACTCTCACCTCCGGGTGGTGCTTCCCGGGACCTTCTCATTCGACACGCTGCCAACGAGAGCAGCAACTGACAGGTGTTGTCCCCCTCCCCCTTTTTGTCGCGAGCTTACAGTGGAAGTACGATGGCCTACCACACCAATCCTTGCAATAGGGGTGTTGAACTTGTTCAATCTTCCCTACCCAACGTCAGAATGCCTTTCGCACGTCACTGGCTGCATGCGTTGAGGGAGAGTGCCTCAGATATCGAGTTGCGACTCCGATAGACCGCAAGGTTCACGGCAGATTGTTGAGAGGACACCGGTGATGGCTTGTCGCCCGATACCTATACAGATCAAGAGCATTGGAGGGATGTTGGGAGTGAATCTCTTGTTCGTATCCCTCCCCTTCTCCACCATGCTAACGTGTACAGTGCGGGAAGTGAACCTGACTCCTTGCGTCCTCGTTCGCGCTTCCTGGGTAATGCCAAAAGGGGCAGTCAGTGGTGGTCCATCAGCACCATTGCGCCTTCATAGCCGCATCGATTTCAGCTTCAGTCTCGAAACTTGGAACTTCCGTCATGACCAACCCAATTGGACCATCGAACGCGCTTCAAGTCGCACCATTCGCAAGGCGTGGACAAATGAAGCAAGGCCCAGCAGTGTCTTCAACGACTACTGAGCCACTCACCAATAAGTGCACCTGCCGTCTTAGTTCTCCACATGCTAATTCTCTCCCTCATCTACATCTCGAAACTTCATCAATGCCCAAAGATGCTTTCAGAGTTGACCAAGAGATGGTACCTACGAGCTAGGGTGGGGGGTAAAATCGGACCTACACCCCCCCGACTGGTGCTTCCCGTGCAACGTCCTGCCTTGTCTTAGGCAGGGTGTGGCACGTAGGCAGTGTCTGGCGCTCGTTCGTGGCAGTGGCCCTGTAAATCTCTCAACTTTCACCACTCCTCGATCTTCACTGATGTTATGCGACAGACCACGAACAAGTCGCTTGAAGTCGCCATCTGACGCCGATGAAGCTATCCAAAGCGGACCCGAGGCCCTGGGAGCATCCGGGCTGTCAGGAAGGAAGCGGCGCTTCGGGGTCTAGGAAATAGTGAGTTTTGTGCTAAATATGCTAAAGCTCCTGACTGGCTGTTCGCAGAGATAGGTTGTCTGTCATTCGCTCTCCGTCCCACCATGCTGTTCCACGTGCCCGCTTCGACATCTACCTCGCTTGCGAATACTAGGCAGTCCATCGTTTCAAAAATCCCGACTTTGCTTCCTCGTAGCATTTCTGGATCTTCTCCTGCCGAGAATATACTGCGTCGTGCGACCAAGGGTTTCTGAGGCCACGATGGGGAGAGTTGTGTCGCAGGGTCTTTAGTCCATGGGTCCCTCGTAACACTTCGCTCGGACATGCTCAATTGGGCACTGAAGGGTTCTCAGTGAGCTCTGGAAGATTTCTCTATTAGAAATAGTATCTGTCTCGAGCGTGGTGGTAAGGAAGTCAGCGCAACATTCTTGTGAGTGTCCTTCATCTTGACCAGATGTTTCCCGAATCCAACAAGAACACCGCTAATCGTTCCCCAGGTTCTCAATCCCAAAAATCATAATAACATCCTCCCATTCTCTCATCTCATGGCACAGTATATGACCCCTTTAGCTCCCCCTCATATCCGCTTCTTCCCCGAAACCCATATCGTGTACATCTTCAACGCACCGAACCCCTCCATCTAAACTTCCCACAAACCACCGTATCCCTCCAGAATACTACATCATCTTAACAACTTCCACCATATGCAACACCGCCGTCCTCTTCAATGATACAACATGCTTAACGATAAGTCTACCTCCTGGAGCTTCAGCGACTAATTAATAAACATGCTACATCCAGATACCTTCCGACCTTTCTCGCGGTGGCCACAGCCACCTCGCATGCTCACTGTGTACAGGGAGGGAAGCAAATAAAACCTGACTCTCGCCTCAGCGTGGTGCTTTCTGGGCCGTTCTCTTCGGGAATGCCTACAAGAGCAGTTCGATCTAAGTTAAACCACATCTACTGTCGCCCCGAAAACCCTGCGTCGGTTGATGCAATACTCGCATGCGGTCGAGAACTGGTTCCTGTAACACCCTGTCAAGAAGATGATGGAAGCTGTTGTATTGGGACTACGCGCCGCGAGTGCATTTCGTACGTAAGGTTCTTGCCTCGTTGTCGTCGAAGACTCTAAACCGTGACAGATTGCCACTCGAACGTCCATCTGTCCCACCGATCCCCGTCTTCCGCGCATGTAAAGATCGTTTCCTACCCTCTACAGCAACGCCAACTATACCTTAGGGGTGTGAAGCGTCGAACGTGATCCCATACAGCCGCTCGGCTCAGAATCAGTGCCGCCAAGAACAAAGTCAACATGTCAGCACCAGTGGGACCGGGAGCGATTTCGTCTTTTGCCGAGTGTGTCCATGTCTGGGCGCCGGTGCCGACGCGTGACGGAGCGTTGATGCAGCTGACGTCTATACTTCGTGGCAACCAGGCTGTCATAGCTCGTCCATTACTCACAACGAAGGGGTCCAGATATGAACATC
>AJMS01010070.1:0-13027 GCA_000263175.2 Phaeosphaeriaceae sp. UM 1110
CTGCGTTCGGGAAAAGTTGGTTGGGCGTGACGAGATGTTGTATGCGTTGCTGTCGTAGAGAAGATCGCTCTGATAGCCAAAGTTGCCACCTCGCTGATAGTCGCTGACAGGTTGACTTCGCTCGCGATGTGCTCCTCGTAACTCACTCTGATACTCTGGGCACATCGCCCCTCTTGAATGCTCACCTGCATACCAATTGCCACCTCCATCACCCGAACACCTCGTCGCCACATCATCCTGCGCACGGAAAAAGTCGCTCAAAAGTTGGTTCTTACTTGTAGGTCCAGCGTACTCACGAAGTTGGGGCTGCCGAGAACCATACGTCATTCGATTTGTAGATGGTGGACCTTGACTATCGTGGTAGTTGCCAAATTCATATTCATATTCCGTCCGTCGCTGGTGTTGGGAAATGCCTTGGTCAATGGTTTTGTTCTTGTTCTTCCTTTTCGTTTTGCTGCAATTCCTGCTGTTCTGTCCTCGTAAGTTGTAGCAGGGTCTGCCCGGATCGGGTTCTTGGTGACCGGACATTTTTGTAGTCTTTTTGATGGAGGTGAGGAAATTCAGGACAGAGAAGAGAAGTGGATTAGGTACCTGACCTTGCCTTTCAAAAGTTTCGGTTTGCGAACCAAGTTTGAGTTTTTAGATTTGATTCAAACAAGGACGTGAGACATCTATGGTCTTCTTGATCTATCTGCTTCTCTCGCACGTCCCAGCAAACATCAGTCTTTGTGCGGTGGAGATGCAAGGTTCTATCATGTGGTTGAAATGAATAATAATATTAAATAAACATGCACGCTAGTCATAAGTCATTATTTGCCCCACTTCCTTGTGCGCTGCAAGAGGTGTGTTTGTCAATCTCCTCTACTACAATACCTGCCATCCTCCGTCAGAAATGGCAGACTTCGGATCTGGTGAAAGTGGTGTCATCAAAGCGTCCGACCAACCGTCTTCGGAGCTTGCGGTCCCGCGCGTTGGTGTTGGGGCATCTTCCTCGTCGTCAATCGCTTCATCGACTGGGCTGATGTCTCCGTCGCTAAGATGGTTGTGATCGTCCTCTTCATGTTCGCTTGCTTCGTCGTCGCCCGCGCTGTGCTCTTCATCTTCAGCCTCGTCATGGTCATTGTCATCATCATCCGAAACCTCCTGCCAGATGATATGTGCTGTCTCCTTCCTACGACTGGATTTCTCCCTGCGTCGCAGTGTGTTTGCCAGAGTCTTCATTTCAGGTCCATCTTCCTGTTCCTCAGTGTAATCATCGTTCTCCTCCTCATCGTCAAGGTTCCGTCTCACCCCCTCCCACACAGGTCTCTTCACCACCATACCATTCTCGATTCCATGTAGGAAGGATGTGATTTCTGAATACTCTTCATGGCTCTCACCCCACCAGTCCCAATTGATCACAATCGTGACGCCTTCTCTCCAGAGCAGCATCGCAAATTCACGCGCCCCTATCCTCGACTCCTCGCCCCATATGTTCAGGTACAAGCTCTTGAACGATGGGACCTCTTCTAGAATATAGCGTGCGAGCTCGATGTATGCTCTCCCACCTTGGTCATCAGAACAGTCTTCCTCATAAGGCTGGATGAGGAGGCTGATGTATTCAATGTTCTCCCTTGCGAAAGGAGGTAGAGACCTGAGGTACTGAAGTGTGGCGTATGCTTGGTACCGTCCGCGCGGACAAGGACCGGTAAGAAGGAGAAGGTTCTTCCCAGCATATGCACTGGGCTCAACTGTTTCTCGGAGCTCTTCCCTTCGTTGGATCTCCTCGTCATTCGCTGGCCGAAGTAGATTCACCTGACCTAGAGGCGCTTGAAGGACCCATAGCTCTTCACCGGAGGATGAAAAGCGGACGGTGGGTCGAGGACAACGATAGCGCGTGTATATATGTTCAAGATCAGTGTTCTTCCCTCCGCATCTGCAGATATCGATCTGCGTGGGTCCGGCAAATGTAGTGTTACTCGGGTTCTCAAGATGTGGCCATTCCAGTGTATAATTGATCGTCGTAACGTCGTCGAACAACGGAGCAATTAGGGGCATCGGAATCCGTGCTTGACCAGGCTGAAGGAAACACAATGATTCCGTGAAATGCAATGAAAATAAGATATAAGGCTGAGAAGATAACAAGAGTCGTGCCAATATGCAGCGCAAGGCTCACTTCAGATATGAAGCCTCACGAAAGTATGCAAGGAAAACCTGCTCGCAAGATTCCCGTCCTCTGACACTTAGAATAGCAGGCGATGCATACCGCTCATCTGACTTTGGAAGCGACACCGCGCCTAGAGATACGTTATGATGGGCCGAATGCGGTAGTGATGGCTGCCAAAAATAGTCGGCTGTGCGGTCCAACTGTGTCACTTCGGCGTAAGCACGCGCATTCCATTCGACTCTTTGTGCCACGCCACACAGTCAGCCACACTTTTATATGACTGAGTATTGATCTCCAGTCAATCGAGCCAGGCTGCAGAGCAGGCGAAAGTGAATTAAAAGCTGAACGTACAGATGGGCGAAGAGATGTCTCAGGTAATCGGCTGCGATTGCTAGTGATGACGAATACTGCCTCGTATGTCTCATACAGTCAGCAAGGGCCGGTGTGGCGATAAACTTCGATATGAAGGCCCGTGTTCTGTTTTTGGCCTGCATGCGTATCCAACGCGAGGCTGCAGGACGTACCAGGAATGGCTGGATCTGGTTGCGGCGAGATCGCACTGGGCCGTATCGATGAGCAGGTGAGGCTTAGCGGATGTGAGCACAGGGCGTCGTCAAGTCGAATCATCTTCACGTGGGGCGCTTCGCTCGCGCGACATTCCACAACGCGTCACAAAATCGAAGTCGAGCGCACGCGTTATTTTTGAAATTATGGTTGGTTTTCATTCCAGTCGTAAGCCACCTTTCTCTGAGAAAGTGTACAGAAAGCAATAGACCCGCAATGCCATATACACGCGCCAAACGCCCGTCCAACAACATGGTATACCGACAGAGTCCCACAGATGAACACCTGATCCCGACCTAGACCATATCGCCACGCCGCCCGCCGTAGAACCCACATGTCGTAGAGAGAAAAGGGATATCACGAAACGAACCAATGCACTGATGCGATCCGAAATACAATGCGGCGCACAGCACGTAGGCCAGTTCAGAAGAGATTAACAAGAGTGAAGATAGAAGGTCAAAAGTGACACTTCACATCTAGGCCTTCTTTGGCGTTGCCTTCTTGGGCGTCGCCTTCTTCTTTGGTGCAGCCTTCTTTGTTGTTGCGGCCTTCTTGGTGGTAGCCTTTGCTGCAGCAGGTGCCTGGGTCTTGGTGACACGGCCTGACTTGGTCTTGCCGAGCACGCGTGTTACCTCAGCCTCGACAGCGGGGGCTGGGGCAGCAGTCTTGCGGGGCTTGCTGGCGTTGGCCTTGGGCTTTGCGGCAGCAGTAGTCTTCTTTGTTGTGGTCTTGGTGGTGGTGGTCTTCTTGGGCGCCGCCTTCTTGGTGGTGGCGGTCTTGGTCTTCTAGAAGACGGTCAGCGTGGGCATGCGAGGACTGAGTGGCAGACATACGGTAGTGGTCTTCTTGGTGGCAGCCTTCTTCTCCGTCTTCTTCTCAGTCTTGGGCTCAGCCTTCTTGGTGGTGGTAGCGGCGGCAGCAGGCTTGGCCTCCTTCTTAGCAAGCTTCACAGTTCCTGAGGCACCTGGACAACATGTCAGCAATGGTCAAGACGCGTGGTTGCTGGTCTCAAGTCGCGACAACAATGGTATTTTGTCACTGTCTAGACCAACACGACGAGGAGGCAACGTACCCTTGGGGCGGGAGAAGTCACCCTTCTCCTCGCCAGAGGTGATGGCGCGGTTGACATGGCTCTTGAAGGCAGCATCGGAGACGTTGCCCAGGCTGTTGTTGGCCTTGATGTACTTCTGGATGGCTTGACGGCTGCAGAGACATGCTGGTCAGCGAGTGCGCTTGTTATGATATGGGACGGAAGCGTGCATGGTGCGACGAGCACTGTGAGCTTCGAAGGAAGAGACTAACCTTGATCCATTGCGTTCCTTGAGCTGTAGCGTGCATAGAGCTCGTCAGTCAAAACATCCTCCAAAGCATCAGGAGTAGGAAGGCTTCACTGCGCCTCGCGCCCATGTTGGCGGGTAGGCGCGCAAGGACAGGTGCGGGGGTAGCAATGCGCCTGAGAACATAGACTCACCTTGATGATAGCATCCTTTACCATATCTGTCATAAAGGGTCAGTAAAGGTCTGCGAACACGATGCAACACACGCGCTCGCATTGCGACAGCGTGGCGTGGCGGTAGACGTACCAATGTAGGAGCCATGAGCGGGAGCGGCGGCAGCGCTCTTCTTGGTGGCGGCAGCGGTGGTGGACTTCTTGGGAGGCATGGCTGAGGATACTTGAATCTGTTTGTATCGAGTTGTAGACGCGTATCTGATGCTTGTAGCGAGAGTTGTAAGAGCAAAATCGAACAGTGGGTGGATGTTGTAGAAGCTTTGGTAGTCGCAGATGTGCGCAACGCGATGCGGGGGCCCTTGCCTTATATAGTCGCGCCTGACACACAACATGTCCGCCAGATCAACAGCAAGCGAGCAATCCTCCTTTCCTCTTTAGGAAGGATTAAGGTATTCTATCTCCAATTTGTGATCTACTTTGTCTAATGTTGCTCTCCGACTGGGCGAAACGTGCGAAGTCGACGTTGGTTCTGTCGGGGTGTCCCGCGTCTGCTGTTCGCTTCGCTATCCCGCATCTCGTCTTTCCTTCGACTTGATCGCATTCCGGCCCATCTGCATCACTGTGATGGACCAGATCCAGAATCCGACTTGATTTGGTCCTCTGCTTGGCCCATTTCCTAAACTCGCATCGGCTATGTCTTCAAGATGCTCAGCCCCTGGTAGTAGCCACTGTACCTTTGTCGGATGGTGCATGACCTTTCTTGACGCGTCGTACTGTCTCTCCATGAACCGCAATTGCCCCGCCTGCTCGACTCCCAACCTCATTAAAATCATCTAGAGTGAAGCCTATTGTAAATATGGGCCAATTTTCTGACAACTCTTTCAACCTGACATGTCTCGCGCTGGTGGACCGAGTGTTGTTGTCGTCGGTCGCGCATCGCTGGTTTTGAGATCCATGGTGTTTCGGACTTGCGTCAACAACTTCAACACCACTCTTGTCAGATGTATGCCTAGGAGGGCATTTCCGGACGATCGCAGAATTTGTGTCATTAAGGTACAGCACTGTGTTTTCAGAATCTGAATACTGACCGTGGTGTCGTCGAATGCGCTGGCATAGTGACGTGTCTTGCTTCGGTCAGGTGCCGCGCAACCATGCGCCCTCGAGAGGACCATCACTCGCGTGGTCGTTGTCGAGTCCGCCCCAGATGCACCCTAGCAATCTTGTCTTGGCCTGTATTCGATTGACGTATCTTCATACGTGTATCAGGAGCTATCTTTGGAGCGAATATTCTCCGTACATGCTGCACACCTCCCAACTCAGCTTCAGAGATCGGCCAAACCCTGGGAACAAGCGTGGTGTCGAATGAATCGCTTTCTGCTGCCACTTTGTCCGCACTTTTTCAATGAATTCTCAATGGAATCTCCCTATGGGTGCCGCATGTTAAGACTTCTGCAGACTTTCTCCGAACATTGCAGCGCCGTCATGAATGTCTTGAAGGGGCCTTTAGCCTCTGGTCGTTTCGTAAACCGGTAGTGTGGTTTCGCTGACCGCGCACATTTTGACGGGTGAGCATCTTAACCTTGCAATTCATCTCTTTTGGCATACTATGAACAGAAACAGAGGCTCCTGGGTCGTAGTGGCCTCTCGCAGTTGCTGACCCGGTCAACAACACCTGCCCCACCTTCCCAGGCCATCTCGAGCCAGGCACCACTCGGCCTGCACATCCAATTCTCTCCAACGACTGTGAGGATATGCTGCTATAGCTACGTGTACCAGCCCGAATACTTTTGGTCATGGGCAGTTCCGATGGCGTCCTACAAACGCACCCGGACTTTACGGCTTGCGTGAAAACATTCGAGGCGCTTGCTGAGGACGACCAAAGGCTGTTTCGACAACAGATCGAGCAACGAGCTTCTAGGGAGACAGCACTTGTTGATTCACCGCATCAGACTACAATCTCACCACGTTTCCTTGAGCGTGAGCAGATACACTCTTGCTACATATGCAAGCGACTTGTCGTTTTCCATCGGTCTACAGGCGAAAGCAACACCGACATAAGTTTCTTAAACACCGACAGCTTGGTTTTGACAAAAGACTCCCTGCGCCAAGGATTGGCACGCAAATGTGTCCTTGTTGGATGGATCATGCCCATATTGTCCCGAGGTTTGCGAGAATTTAAATCCGAATTGGCCAAAATCGTCAATAATCCATCGCAAGTCGAGACTACGCACGACGTCCTCCATGACTTGCAGTATATCAGTGCTGAAGGCTTGACGGTAAGCTGTCAAAGCTGGGAACGCGACGGCCAGGCAATACTGCGCGTCGAATACGAAGTTGAGCCATACCTGATTGACAGGCTATGGGAAGCAGCGCATGATGTGAGGGCACGGAGCTCGTACCAAAATTTTGCAGTACGGTACGACGGAGATCTAGAGGCTCCGTTTCGTGCCGCTTTCCCATCAGGTAAGTACGTCCTGAAAGCCATCCTTGGCTGCTCGCCCCGAAACGCGCCAGGTCGAGTTCAGCACAATGTATCATAGCATACCTCAGGTGGCGATGTCGGTATTCAGCCCAATGCTATCCCTCTTTCGGCCCACTTGGTCTATACTGTCGTAGATCATGCGGGACTGACCAGATTCTAGACGATCCCGAACTATCCCAAGACGACAAGATGGATAAAGCTCAAAGGAACCATTGTCGCAAGCAGTTTCGATTAGCCCGATCATTTCTCGATGATTGCCAGAAAGGCCACGAGAAATGCTACAGAAGCACGTCGAACTTGCCTTCCAGGGTCATTGATGTTGGCACAAAGTCTCCCATTCAGTCAGTCCAATTGTATTGGAGCGGAGACGAAGAATGTGACAGGTATGCCGGTGAGTTTATCAGCGGATCCCATGATTGGAATTTTTTCTTAACAGACCACGAAGTCTCTCTCCTCTTTGTATTGGGATCATTTCTGACTTCGATGATCAGCCTTAAGTTACTGCTGGGGCGGTCCACAGCCCTTGCGTACAACTTTTGCCACAGCACAAGATAATACGGACGGAATCGTCTTCTCCGCTCTTCCACAAACCCTTCAAGATGCTATGATAGTTACTCTCGAACTCGGTCTTCGGTACATTTGGATCGATAGTCTGTGTATCCTCCAAGACGATCCGGAAGATCTCACGCGCGAGATCGCGAACATGACAAACATATTTCGGGGTGCCTTTGTGACGATATCTGCAGCCAGATCAGCTAGTGTACAACATGGCTTTCTGGCCGATCAATCACATCCGCAGCGTACACGCATTGCGCTACAGTTTCGCTCCACGTCCACGAAACATGGTACCATGTACTTAGAACAAGGCCACCGCGCGTACGACCCAGAAGAAGATCCAATCAATCTGCGAGCTTGGACTTTACAGGAGCATATCCTTCCACACAGAATGCTGATATTCGGTTCTAGGCAAATGTGGTGGACATGCGAGGGTTCAATTGGATTTGACAACACATGGTCCGCCAAGCGTATTGATGAGATACCTGCTGTACAACACAAGATGTCGCCTGACAGATACTCGATCGACTATTGGCGGTCCATTGTTCGCGACTATACACGAAGATTCCTGACTCTGCCCAACGATAAACTTCCAGCCATTGCAGGTGTCGCAGATCTCTACTCTCACTTCTTCAACAGCAGATACTTCGCCGGCTTATGGGAGTTTTCGCTGCTAGAAGAGCTTATGTGGTGTTCTGTACGTGCTGATATTAGCAGGCCGGTGGCGCGGCGCGCACCGTCCTGGTCATGGGCGTCAGTCGATGGAGAAGTGCATCATAACTGGTGCCCTACCTCTGTAGGTTCGGATGCGCCGAGAATCATCAGGTGTGACATTCGGCTCGTATCGGAGTTTTCGCCTTTTGGTCCTGTCGATGCAAGTCGATGTGTCTTGCACGTCGAAAGCAAGCTAATCAAAGCTTTCTGGCAAAGCGACCGGAAATACATATCAACTGTAAGCGGCCATCGGTTGACTACAAATTCTGAGACAGGAGAGGATGAAGAGGTGGATGTTTACCGTGAAAGCTACACTAATGGAGGTCGAACACATGCTGATGCCGTTGAAAGCGATTCCTTGACTACGGTTTGGGTACTTCCAGTCACGACGGAGCCAATTAGGGGCCTACTGCTTGCGCATGTAGAAGGAAATACCTATCGTAGAGTCGGCTTGGTGTCGAGGTTGTGGTCAAAGATCATCATGCCGAGGGACCTGGAGATACGAAAGCTGTCGATCATCTGAGTGGCAGTGCTGTTATGTGAGGGCACTGAGTTGTATCGAGGACAGCGACAGCGAAAATAGTTTCTCAGCAAATTATATGAATATCGACGCTCAAATTGGCGCAGCAAAACACAAAGATGCGGATGTCGTGTTCAGCCTTGATCGGTCACTCACTGCTTACAGCGTGACTTGCATTTAGCTCAGCAATATTCGGAGAGGTTACTCTCCTAGCCTCGCTACACGCTATACCACACAGACAACGACATGTGCACCTATCATATATGAAGTGAGACAATGTTATTACAGTATTATAACGGCACAATGCGGTTTTCCAGTCCTGGTTTGCTGCCACTTTCGATCACAGCGAGTATCCTACCTACAGGAGCGTCCAAATATGGCAAGTGAAGTAATACAAAACGACCAAGCTTCGACCCCACTACACCCACCCAGCAAGGCAGCTTCCTCTTACCGATCTCCTCCTCGTGCCTGAGTCGACGTTATGTTGCGCCATCTTCTTGGCTTTCGAGCTCGCGCATACAACGCAGCACTCGCAGGCCAACAACGCCAATTCCGATTAAATCCGTGTTACACAATTTGCTGAAATTGTACACAAGATGCGAGGTCAATGGAGTTGGCGGGTTTCCGCAAGTCGAATCTGCCTGTATATATGGCGGACACATGCGACGATCTGTCTCTCCATGTGGCCTGCGCGATCGACATTGAAGCATCCTCTCCCATGAAACCTTGTTCAGAAGCGGCCTGTACTACTACTGTGACACGACCAGGCGACTAATCGGAGACTGGCTCATCTGTCGTTCCCGATAACCGGTTGCACGGTTCCCGACAAGTAAACATGGCTTTTCAACACGAGTCCAACAAGCTCGAACAAGCTCGAGACAGCAAGTCAGTAATGGTCCATAAGGCAGAGTGTGTCAAGGCCGAAGAGGTGAGTGTCAGTCAGGTAAACTTGACATATAGCGGTGACAAAGAACCGGAGCTTCATCTGCAGACATGGGTTGCTGTCGCTGCGATGTTCATGCTCAACTTTGTCCAAGTCTTTGCACTCACGGGTCCACCAGCTGTGGTGAGTGTTCATGTCGAAATCCACCACTAGCGCAATCGTTAATTGTTACCAGCTATCCTACATCGGCGCAAGTCTCAACAACCATGCAACAGAGACCTGGGTCCCGAATGCCCTATCACTCGTACAGGGCGTCGTCGGTCCAGTCATCGCATCAGCCTCAGATATCTTTCAGGCACGCAAAAGTATCCTTGTAGTGACATGCCTTATCGCTTTTGCCGGAGCAGGTATTGCACCTGGCTCGACAAGTATTCACCGAGTGATCGCGGCGCAAACACTGGTTGGGTTCGGCATGGCTGCTGTTCCACTCGCGTATTGTATTCCGAGTGAGATATTGCCGAGGCGATGGAGACCTTGTGAGTAGCATACTATCCAGTCGATTTTGGAATCAATATGAAGCGTGGCTCATGCGCAGAGTTATGTAGTTGCACAAGCACTTAACAATTTTGCGGCACTCTTGGGTTCCACCATAGGTCCCCTGACTATCGGAGCATTGACCAAGGCGAGTACCTTGAACGGATGGAGAACGTACTACGTGAGTACATAATTCCTTTGCTTTAATATAAGTACCTCAACCTATGCTTACATCAAGTCTTAGTGGATCCAAATGGGTATCTGGGGCCTCACTGCACTTGGCATCTTTGCAGGTTATCGACCTCCTAAAAGACATACACGACTGGACCACTTATCCTTCTTCCAAAAGCTACAGCAGCTCGATCTCCCAGGCTTCGCACTCCTCACGACAGGACTGACTTTATTCTTGACGGCCTTAAACCTCGGTGGCGCGCTATACAGCTGGACCAATGCTCGCGTGCTCTCGACTCTCACCATTGGCCTCGTCATTCTCCTCATCTTCGGCATCTGGGAATGGAAAGGCATATCCGCCGGCATCCTCAACCACCAGATGTTTCAAGGCGGCAAAGCCGCCGGACGGACATTCGCTATTTGTCTCGGACTCATGTTCATCGAAGGAATCATGATATTCTCCTACGTAATCTTCTACCCAATACTGTAAGTCCCAGTTCCACCCCTTAAAAACACAAAATCTCGCATCAAAGTCCTAATCATATCCGCATCAAGAACTACCAACCTCTTCGAATCCGACCCCTTCCTCCTCACTGCCCGCTTACAACCCTTCTACGTCGCAGGCATCTTTGCCACAATCGCCTGGGCAACATGGAGTACGCGCTTCCGCACCATTCGATCTCCCCTCCTCGCCGGCTTCGCGCTCTGGACAGCAGGCATCATCGGCCTATCTACCATCCAGCCCGGACAATCGCTCAACTCCCTCGCTTTCGCGGCATTAGCTGGAATCGGGATGGGCGCACCATTGATACTGATCATCACGGGTGTGCAGCTGTCGACACCGCATGAGATCATTGCGACGGCCACGGCGGTGACGACGAGTTGTAGAGCTGTTGCTGCGACTGTATTTACTGCAATTTTCGTGGCGGCGTTTACGGCGAGGGTTGGGGTCAAGGTTCCGGAATATGTACCTGCGGCTGCGATTGAGGCTGGACTTCCGGACAGTTCTGTTGATGGGTTCATGGTTGCGCTCATGGCGAAAGATCAGGATGCTCTTGGGCAGCTGACAGGGGTGACACCGGAAGTTGTCGCGGCTGCTGCGAAGGCGTTGAAGCAGGCGTTTGCGGATTCGATCAGGGTGGTTTATTTCATTACCATTCCGTTTGGGGTTGTGGCATGTGTGGGATGCTTGTTCTTGGGGGATATGAAGGAGACTATGAATTATCATGTGGATGCGCCGGTGGAAAAGCTGCGTGCTAAGTATGAGCATGGTAGGGATGCAGGTCGGGTGAATGGACATGCTTAGGACGATGGGACATGCTGTGTATTGCAGGCTCTATTATTTGGGAATATAGGTCTCCAACAGATAGAGCTACCGCGTACATGTTCGTCAAACACTCAGCAAAGTCTGAATTATCACAAGCCTATGGTAACGGAAGATAGAACTCACTGTCAAGAAGATGTTCATTCATATATACAAGCTCATATCCAACCATCATATGTACAGATCCGCCTATCGCACTACCTCATCCAATTCCTCCGAGTGACCTAGGCCGAATAAGAAGTATACATACACTTCTGCGGCTCCTCCGCCTTCACCGCCTTCAAATTCACCCCGAGGCACCCCTCATTCCCCGCCGGCTTCTCCACGCCCGCAAGCCACAAACTATAGCCCCCATCCTTCGCGCCGGGACACGCCTGGAACCCCGTCGTCGTGCCATCCGCATTCGCACCAAACACCAGGTTCCCACTCTCGTCAATCTTGAACGGCCCACGCTCCTGGTTCCTGCCGATCGGCTGCACGCCGGTAGTGTACTGAATTACTCCTTGGCCCATGCCCGAGCGATCGACGAAG
Source organism: Phaeosphaeriaceae sp. UM 1110 (assembly GCA_000263175.2). Classification (NCBI taxonomy): domain Eukaryota; kingdom Fungi; phylum Ascomycota; class Dothideomycetes; order Pleosporales; family Phaeosphaeriaceae; species Phaeosphaeriaceae sp. UM 1110. The sequence continues at coordinate 11,875 of AJMS01010070.1, forward strand.
GCCTGCTGGGGTGGGTTGTCGGTGTAGAGGTAGAGATCGCCGGCTTCGGAGAGCGTGAAGGAGGCGTAGTTGGTCGAGGGGTCGGCGCAGGAACTGTTCTGCGAGGGTGCATTGATGAGGAAGGAGGATAGTTTTGCTTGGACGGAGCCGTATTGGAGTTCAGAGCCCGAGCGGATGGTGATGAGGCGGAAGACGTCGGAGGGTTGGGTTGGGCGGGGGAAGGGGTTGTTGCAGGGAGAGGCGGAGGCGAGGGAGGTGAGGAGCGCTGCGGCGAGAGTTGTGGTTGACTTCATGGTTGTGGTTTGTGGATTTAGTCGAGGTTTGTTGGGTGGGAAGTTGGGTAATTAGATGTGATCGTGTTATTGTTGGGTTTGGGTGCTTGAGCTGTTGATGTGAGGAAATGACTTGAGGAGGTATACAAGAAGATCTTATATCTTTTCTCCTCACCTACCTCGTATCCATGTATCCACACCTACCCAACCTCCATTCATCCCAGAACCCCACAACCCAATCTTTTTCAGCGAGGCTGACCCTTCGAAATACCTAGCGCCCGACCAAGCACTGCGCATTGCAACCATATGACTTCATGCCACAAGCGACACGAGAATTTAGCTTCCGTATTCCCATCTTTCTAGTCCAGTGACTCGCTTCGGCTGTGGCGTCCTCACTTGTAGCCTCAAGTGACGTTATGCTCGCCACACTCAAAGGCCCGAAACTGCTTGGCGTATAGCCGCTCTGGGTAAAGCCGCGGACGAGTCCCTCCTTATGATAGGCTAGCTGTCACTAGCTTAGCCAAGAATAGAAAACTGTGGACTAATTCGATATTCAAGTCGGTGTTAACAGTGCCGAGGTAATGAAGATCACTCGACCTGTAACATCGTAGGATAGCTTCATTGGGCTGTGCAAGGTCGCTTCGACTCGTATTTTTCGGCTCCGTTGTAGGCGTAATGAGTTTCTGCGAATACGATAAATGTCCACATGATGCTAGGAGATTTGCAGGCGATGTAACAAGTCTTTTCTTGTCACTTTCGTGTACCAAATTGAATGTGCGTGGGTGTGCATCTTCGAGATTCTACTTTGTTGTAAATTGAATTGACCTAGTTGCGGTTGCTTCGAGACACGGCATTTTTCTTCATGACGGAAATGGAATTGT
>AJMS01010069.1:0-13020 GCA_000263175.2 Phaeosphaeriaceae sp. UM 1110
CCCTCTTCTCCGATTCCGCATGCTTCGCTGCATATTCATTGTACATCTTTGCAACATGCAAGTTGTCCGCAATTATATCCCAAAGCTTCTGACGACGTGGCTTGACCATCTTAGGGTTTTTATTACCAAGCCTCATGAGGTGGTTGGTTATGTTGACGAAGTTCTTGCGCCATGGTTCCTCCAGAAGTTCTTCGATCGCGGCTTTCATGAGCGCCAGCGACTTTGTGGCTGCATCGGTTGGTTTCATGTAGCGGCTTCGGAGAGCGTGACCGAGAGTGAGGTGCTGGTCGACGTCGTCAAGGTCCATGGGCTGTGGGGACGAGGCTTCGATCGTCGGCGATCGACTGTCGGCTGGGGGGCCGTGAGTTGACATTGTGTTGACAGGCGCGGTTGTGTCGGGACGTTATGGACATGGAAAGGAGTCGGGAACAGTATGCAAACTGTTTGTTCGTATTACGTCACATGACATTTGTTTTCATTTTCATTTCACTGGACTCTTGAAATGGCTTGGTGCAAATATTGCAATGGAATTATGAGACTTAGATCTACAGGGTGAGATATTTAATGGTCCACATCCGCCATCTCTACATTTTCGGCTCCCTTCTCATCATTCGATTTGTCCACCGTCTTCATCTTGGAAGACTTCTCCAAGCCCTTCATCTCAGCTTGGTCTTTCCCATCCTCTTCTTTCAAAGCCTTCAGACTCTCTACAACTCTCGCATGCACTTGCAGTGCCGCCTCAATTTTATTCTGACAAGCTTTTTCTTCCGCAAGTAATCGATTCACGTCCTGCGCAGCGATATCTTGCATGCTCGCCGGTGCGTTCCAATCAAGCAGCTGCTGGTGATCCAGCTCTTCTTTAATCTTCTCTTTATGCGTGATAATCTCGCGGCATTCGATTTTGGCTCGCTGAACCTTAACGCGGGCCAGTTCAAGTCGCGCCCGTGAACCAGAGAACTTCTTTGGTGGAGTCTTGAAATGTGAATTGGGTTCTGGAGATCCGGCTTTGGGTGATTCAGCTTTACAGATTTGAACTTGATCGGCGGTGTCAGCATCTTGGAACATGGCTTTGTAGCTCCAAGTCTGCTCAATCATTTGATCCATGAGGTCGACCGGGATATTGAATCGATGGACTCTGGTTCGACGCTGATGCGCTTCGCCATGATGGCCGGTTGATTCGAACATTTCAAATTGTCCATTGGCCTGGTAATCGTCGATCTCTGAATGATGTTTGGAATCGTGGCCAGTCATCTTCTATGCGTCGTCGGGAGTTCCTCAAAGTTTTGCTTAGTGTCCTGAATCTGCGGGTCAAGGCTTGTGTAGTGGATTAGAGTGCATCCTGTCATATGTGAGTAACACGTGTGTTCGCAAACAATACAGTCTCGTGCTTAGATACGCTTGTAGGCAATCACGGCCCACTTTGTCCAGTTGACGGACAGCTTGCTGAAGGCAAACGGCACAAGGTCTTCGACAGCAAGTGCGGCCTACAAACCTGCAAAGCAACCTGTTTCACGAAGTTGACAGCTTATATCACTATCATGTCAAACATGTCTGTTGCAAGATTTTCTTATGTTTACACCTAGAATTATCAGTTCATCCTGCGAACATCACAAAGATCAGAAAGAGTATAAGCCTATAGGGATATAAGAAAGACTGCATTGCTACGTTCGAGAACTGTCTAGTGACTTCTACATCTCCGATCGTCTGAATGCCCATCCACCACTCCACACGACACTAAGTACTTCTTCAAAATCTCGTTCGGCGTCGTTTCGCTGATGGCTCCTGTTCGTTCTCTGCGGCTTCCAACTTCTGGGTGAGATCATCTAGTATCTTCTTGGTGGACTGAGCTTTCTGTACTGCGTGCTTGAGCTTCTCTTCATCAGCCGATTTCTCCTCCGCAATTTGAACGAGATCGTGCGCAATGATTTCGAGCTCAGCCTGAGGGGCGTTAAGGCGGGCCAGGCGCTCCGTTCGTCGCAAAGCCACTGACTCAGCCTCCTGGATGTTTTTGAGATTGCGCTCGGCATCGTTGACGGCCATCTGCGCACGAATGTAATCGATGCGAGCCAGTTCTGTCTGTGCCCGCTGACGGAGAATGGGACTGGTGGGGTTGAGAAGACCATATCTACCGGTGTGTTGTTGTCTGCATCGGCTGCTTGTAAATGTGACGTGTTCTCATCGATCATCCGATCCATGTCTTCCACTGGCAGATTGAAAGGGTGCACACCCGTGACATCTTGATGCTTATTTGCGCGCCATCCTGTACCGGCAAACATCTCTTGGTACCCATTGGCTTGGTGGTCGATGATTGGCCCATATCCCGCCCGATTTTGCAAGAGCTGGAGTTGTGAAGCAGGGTCTTGACGGGACCCATTTTGGTAGCCGGAAGAGAGCTCAGTCGCCGGAGCCGGAGCATTCCCTTGTCCGCCTCGAATGTTGAAGATCTGCTTCTCGCGCTTCGCCAAATGTTCCTCATCAGTCATTGGCTCTACCGGATCGTCCGTTGCCTGGGGTTGCTTGTCCTTGGAACTAGCAGGAAGTCTATTGGGATGTGATGCGGCGAGAGAAGGACGCTGATGCTGATCTTCGGTGGTTCGTTCTCGCTTCTTGGTGTTTTGCACGGATGTGCTTCGGTTGGGCTGGCTCATGTTGAAATTGTGTTTTGGCACCAATTTGTGAGAAAGTGAGGAGGGCCTTCTTGCTTAGAGTAGTGTTGGGGCTTGATGGCGAATTGCGGGAAGAATTGATCGATGTAAAGAACTCCATGGGAGGTACAAGATAAGTGAGGGCCTCCACACCGCGACGGAGGCGTGCCCAGCGTGATGCTCGCACAGTGACACAGGCGGCACCTATGTGCAAAGATGCGAGCCCTTCAGTGTAGATCCACTTTATATACATTGTTTTCGCCTTCATTCATGGCAGCATTGTGGGCATGCAGTGAAAACACTGTGCAACTACGATGCATTGTTATGAGTCCATATGTCGATCTTGTTCGAGTGGTTACGAGTTCGGCGCACCATCGTTTGTCTTTGTAATAATCGAATCGTGTTCTATACTCAGTATAGAAGCTAAGCAATCACGTTCTTGTGGAATGAGATCAGCCCGGACTGGAAATGGCATCGCGTTCAACTCATACGCGCTGATCAGTGGATGCTTACTAATGCTTGTCAGATTGCTTGCATCTCGCAGTTGCTAGGAGGATACTTTCCAGTCACGCTTGCAATTGCTTTGTTAGTCGCACAAGCAGGCATATTTTACATGCCTTGAAGCAATTGATGTCGTAGAGCGCATATCACAATCATTGGCATATATTCTGCGGATTGGCGGACACAGATATAGCAGCCTTTGTGTGCTTGGCGGCCATGTATCATGTTAGCCCACAATAATAGCGCTGAGTATTGACGCTGCTGCATGAAAGAAGTCAGGTGTGGAGAACAGTGCCCAACTATAAAGGAATCACATCCATCGAGACCCTGGAAGTGTCATGGGAATGTTTAGGTTTGAGAAAGGCTACAGAGCCTAGGACGGAATTCATGCAAGGATACCATGGTATTTACTATCCGCATCCCAGCTCAAGTATGCTCTCCAGGAGATGGCGTATTCAACTTGGCGGGGCACTGAGCACCCCGCGAAACTGTTGCACTGCGGAAGACGATAATAATTGTACACCTATCAGCATATTTGAAGCGTCTTATGTATGCGGCGATATCGGTATCATTGACATATCGACCTTGAGGCCGAATACGACGTCGAATGCTCGAGTGCACGAGAGGCCGACCACGTGGTCGATTAAGATGAACCAACGTCATACCTAGGAAGCTACCGTCCGATGCTATTGAATAGGCATCAACATGGGCCATGGTATCTTCTCACGTCGTCCGAGAACGAAAAGCATATCTTTTGTCATTTTTTCGTTGTGTCGTCTGGTGAGCCATGCCGTTCGAGGAAGCCTCGGAGGTGAGATTCGAAAGAGCAGGGATAGCCTCGAGGAAATTGGGCTAACACATTAGACAATCGCTTGCTTGCTCAATGTCTTACTGTATTGAGATTTTTTGGTCTAGGACAAGGCTTGGTCATGTCCACCCTAAGTCCATTGCATGCCGCCTTTCGGGGTGAGGTTGTCAGGGACGCGGCAGTGAGCGTGGTGAGTCGTGACTAGGCTAGCGCCATTTCGCGACGACAGCGCGGGGACTCCGCCAACAACTGTTACCAACACCAACGCATCACACCACATCGCAAACAGTACGCGACACCTGAACCGCGGAATCAATATCAGTCCTAAATTCCGCACGACCTTGGCGGAACTGGTGCCTGTATTTGATTCCGTTTTACGCGACGTGACGCGGCATTTACAGAGCTGCTGCCACCTCAGCACTGCTTGGCACTGTTACCACCCATAATATCAACCTGAGGTCTAGACCACGCTGCTTGCAAGTCAGAAAGTTCACGGCGCCGAACGTTCGAGCAGTGCAGTACCTATGGCGTATTGACCCTGCTTTCGCTTTCTGGGGGCTTAGACGCACATATCACGCGCCCAGCATTGCGCAGCCATCAGCCCAGTGCCAACCACAACCGTCATTGGCAATGATCGTCCCTGGATGGGACGATTCGAGCCCTTCTACAGTGTCCCGGGTGATGAAGTCGATTTCGCTTGAGTGCTGCCCGATCGATCTGAACAGCTTCAAGCAGCCACCGTGCCGGTTTATGGTAGAGCATTATGGGATCTGCTGCCAGGTCCGAGCCTACTTACACTTCACATCGACCTCTCCATTGTCGCACCTATTCTCTCGTCTGGCACGCCCTCTACACGTCTGAATTGCCTCCTCTGCAGCATCACTTTCCACGACGATGACATCACTCTACATCTCGAGTCCTCCAAAGGTTCTAGAGCGCAACACCACGCTGCGCCTATGGCGCATTGACGTTGATCTTTTGGCCATGACAGATGATGGCGGTCAACGTTCACTTTCCCCGCTGTTCGGTGACCTTCAGCAAGACGATTGGTCTCCGCGTATCACGCTCAATAAGCAGTGGCATAGCCCCCCACGAAAGGTTCCAGACACGCGAAAAGTGAGAAGCCGGGGCAGTACATATTGTACGCCTCCCCACTTACTTTCCCCGTGTTGATTCCACACTGCTAGTTTTCAGCACATACACGCCCGCGTTTGTCTAAACACTTCTCCACCCTTGCTCGGTCACGACATTCGCTATTCTGGCTCCACGCGTACCCAGCCGGCGCTCCTGTCCTCTTTCTGTACGGTCAGCGTACATGTGCCATCGGCAACTTCCTGCTCGTCAACACCGCCGCATCACAAGGCCACTATGGCATCGAGTATTTCGCGTCAATCTTAGACTTCATTCCAGCCAATCTAATATGCGATAGCCGCCATCGAGAGCTCCCTGAGCGACCACGCCGAGTCTTCGACCGCTGCAGCAATTCTCCGCAACGACGATGCACTTTCTCAAGCGCTTCGCAGTGGGACCCCCCTCGACATGGACGATATCCTTCAGCTAGACCATGCTACTTTGCCGGCGCACGACACCATGTCATCGTCGGCATCGTCGAGTACAGTGGTCTTCAGCACACAAAAGAAGTCGATTACTACAAAGCCTACGTCGAATGGTACAGACCAAGCGACATATGTTGGAAAGGGAAAAGGGAGAATGAAGTCTGGCTACAGCTCTTCATTGTCCGGGACGCACGGCTCGGCTTCAGAAGCCGAGCTGGGTCAGAGGACGCTGCGTAGAGACAATCTGTTCGGCATGGGCGACTGGGCATATGCCCAGCTAGATACTACAAGGACTCTGAAAGGCTCGGTGAGGGCGAGGGAGCGTCAGCAACCTCGCCGCAAGATCAGGACTAAAAAGCCAATTGTAGTCATCGAGCAAGACAGTCATCCCACCTCTCGGCTGGACCAGACAACCGAGCCTGTAGTATGCGATACACATACTCGAAGGAGCCAGAGTAAGCTACTGCAACATCGGTACTGCGTTGAGCATGCGCTGACATGTCACAGGCAAACGATACCTGCGTCAACGCTCATTGAAGCACGACGAGGATCCAATTCGTCTGGCCGAAGAGGGCCATAGTAAGCCGACTAAAGTGCCAAGCACACGCAAAAAGCCTCTGTCGCGCACTCGAATCTTCGCCCTCGCAGGAGTGACTCTCGTGATGGTGCTGATTGTGGCATTATCAGCATTCGGAGCACACAGTACCGGCAAGACGAACATGTCACACACCAAAGTCATAGTTTTCACCGCGACGTCTCTGTTGTCATGCCTCACAGTCTTGGCAATGTTGGTGGGGAAGCGTTCTCCATCCGAAGCACTGTTGGCTGGTCTTTTGGAATTCTCTTTCGGTTTCGCGCTACTATCGCAGCTCGATGAGCTCATGTGACTCGAAAGCCGAGTCGTCCCTTATTTCATTGGTCGAAGTTCCAAATCGGCGACATTATCAAGTGTTTGGTAAATTTTACATCATACATTCCTATCTTTGTTGCAGCACAACTCGAATCTGTGACCTGACATCACGGCCCGTCGAATGATCGCGTGCCGCCAGCAACTACTCAACGCTAGCATCACACAAAGGCAGGCTGACCTTGATACCCGGTCTGAAACATTGACCTGAACTCGGGTCTGCCACCCACGCATCCAGGACGGTTATTGCAGAGCTGCATCAAGCTTGCGGCAGCGTTGCTCGATGTGGTGCCGATGTCAGCATGCTCAGGCCAACATGAGGCAGTGCTTTACGAAATCAAGAACCCGAACCCGCACAGCCTGCAGCGGCCGCTTTTCCATAGCAGAGACAGGAGGCCATTCGCAATGAGTGCGTGGGGTGTTCTCTGATATCAACAAGAGCCAAGCTAGCTATCTGACGGTTGCCACAACTCGTAGAACGGAGCCCCGAGAGGCGTCATATTTCAGAGTTACATGCACTTCTCAATTGGTCGGCTGGTGCAGCCTTCCAGAACATGCAAGATACCTATCAGGACATAGGTTGTGCGTTTCCTTACCCATACTCATTTGAGGCTCTGCTATGGTACAGAATCTTCAAGCAGCTGAACAATACTTCGGCACGGATCAGGATATGGAGTCAGCGGCGTAGAACCGGAGCATCAGCTCTATTATATGAGTTGAAGGTGTTCGCAGCTGTGCATTGGCCCAAGGCTGTCGGTAGCCTAGACACGTCATTGAGATTGGGACACCGGCCACACGCATACCCCAAACACGACACCGGCTCGGTATGTGTATACGTGAAATGCAATCGCGACACATCCTTTGCTCGACATGTGAAGAGCCGGCGGCGCGCATTATGCAACGTTTCTGCAATAGATCATATCTGGCGGGCTTCGGCCAACGAGCTTATCGCTTCTTCAGGGTTTTTCGATGCGTCGCTGCGTCGCACAGCATTGATGCTACGTATGCCCGGCGGCTACAGACGTCCTGAGAGCGAATGCAAACCCCCAAATCGGCAGAGCATCCAGTGACTGGTTGGCGGGCCTGACATCACTCGCTTACGCCCTGTCGTCCCCAGGGGCAGAAAACAAAAAGATTTCGTCTTGCTGACCACGCACTGATTTAATGTGTCGGTTGTGCAGTGCCATGAAAAGGGCGCGCAGCGATGCACAATGAGCCATCGCTAAGCATGTATTCCCGGCTAACGTCGTCACGTTGGCCAGCGTTGCATGAGACATGTATTCAAGAATCTTCCCAAAGGACAAGGCAAACGCTCGTGCGCGCTCTGCCTACTCAACAATTTTTTTAAGTCCGCTACTTTTCATGCAAAGACTTTCGTCGTGCGAGTTTCGTTTCACGAGTCGTCAACACCAAGCCGCCAGTTTAACCATTTGCCATATTGGTAGTATTCGAACATGCCACAGAGATTGTTCCTGGATACTGGGGCGTCTTAGCGGCGATTGCGCTACGACAACCTCGCGATGTGACGGTATGTACGATACCTTGGCATCTACTGGGTTCTCCGCGTCATCTCCTAGCTGGCGAGCACGGTGCTACACACTTTCACGGTGGCGATGCGTCTGGTGGGCCACAGGTCTGACTATGATACGCTTGTGGCTGGTGTGCCTTGTCAGGCGAGTTGCGCTAAATGAGAATACTTGCCCTGTGCCTGATCTTCAAGGTGACGGTACCGTGCAGCGTCCGCGCAAGCTTCATGCTCTGCGGGTGTCTCGGCGTGTCTGCGAGGTCTGCATGTCGAGCGTTGGCGAGCATCTTGAGAGGAAGGCTTCATCTGCATTTGCAAAGGCCAGCAGCAAGCGGAGACGAAAGGGGAGCATGCAAATGCAGGGGTCGTGTAGACCAATCCACAAGCGGATAATGCGGGGCGTATTTCGGACATCCAGAGATCTCAGCACCGACACTCCCTTGTAGTGAATCTACACATCGCCTCCGAGCATTCCTTCAAACTACGCGTATGCAAGCGCTCCCCGCAGCGTCTTCACGGCGTCTCGCTTTCGGTTGTGAAAATTTTTCCAGCAGGCAATGCCTTCCACTTAAGCTTGGACCTGCATCTCATCGGTGCAGTGCAGGGCTGTGGACCTTGCAGGGTGCACAGCGTGGAAACGCTACCTATCAAGCTCCTGCTCCAGTCGTTCGCGTGCCATTTCAACTGCAGTATGTGGGGTCGCGCCGGGCTTTATCTTGACGCGCCCAGGGCGAGCGACCCGGGCAGGGCTGCTGTTCTCCTTTTGCCCTTTTCGTGCGTTCTGCGATCTTGCATGCAGCATGCGACGTGTTTCTTCAGGGAAGTGATGAAACGACGTTTGTTCGTGCGTGCAGTCTCTAGCTCGCGATGGACAGAGCTCCGTCCGAACTGCCTTCTCCTGCACAATTCAGTGCCAAGAATCGCCCCCGGCCACTCGATCGATCGTATGAGATGACGCCCTCTTGTTAACTTCCATGCCAAGCTGATGCCGTTCCACGACGTTGATGCTTCTCTATCTGTTCGCACCCGAGTCATGGGCCGGCGGCAGCACAGAATGTGCCGGGCTAGTATTCCACACAAGTCTGATATCACGATAGGCCACTCTGTACGCGGCCGCCTCGAATATGAGGCTCTGCCCGCTGGCCAGGATCTTGGGGGTTGGGGGAGCTGGTCGACTGATAAAGCTGTGAGACGGCCGCGCATGCGTAATTTGCTTTCTGTTCAGTTGTCGCGTATTCCAACTGCCCTCGAGCTTACGTATCTACTTGCCGCCACGAGTACACAATCACCTTGCTTGTCAAGAATCCGCCTTGAACGTCTCGCAATCTTCCGGCCATCGCTTCAAGGGACTGTGTCCTCCATTTCTGCAGCGCAAAACTACATATATGCGTCCATCCCCAGGATTCAGAGCGCTCAACAGTCGCCATTACCCACCTCGAGCACAGCTGATTTCCAAGCTAGTCACCTTGCCCAACCTAAATCATCTTCGCGCCCAAGTTCAGCCACGATTTCCGCCACTGAGCCCAACAATGGTGGAAGACTGTAAGTGGAGCCCAAAGCTGATCGGGCGTTTCGATCCCACGTCCGCCCGGAAGCGTTACACATCCCGCGCCCCACCCTGCTCTGCCACATCCGCATCTATTCACCACGTGCACGTCCCAATATGGTTAGCGTTCTGAAACATACGCACCCCTCTTTTCCATCACAAACATCACAATTCCCTTCGCCCTCGTGCCCCTCGCTAATTCGCCCTTTTAGGCTACACCCGGCCCTCGCGGCCATCGCTTGCACGCATCGGTATCCCGGACGAGGTTGACGACCTTGCGATTCAACTGCGCGAGCAGCGACAGGCTCAGCTTGCGCGCGATGAGGCAGGACTCGGTGCTCCCTCGACTTCTACACTCTCTGTCGCTGCGTCAGATAGACAGCGAATCATGCTCCCAGCGCCGATGATGCCCTTTGGCATTTTAACCAACAATGCGCCCGAGTTGCTGCTCCATGTTGGGGCAAAGTTTAACGAGGAGCCGAGTGGGCGAAGGGCGTATGTAGCCGAGTTGGACATCTTTGGCTAAAGTCACGAGCTATGAGGGGTATGGGCAAGGCGCAATGGGCGTTTTTGGAGTTTGGAACAGGCAGCCGCTGGTAGCTGGCAACAGCGTGATGATGTTGGCTTTTTTCTTTCTCATCCTTATACAGTGAAGCGATGCGATACGATACCATATGTTGGGTTGGCGAGACACAAGGCGTTGGGTTGCACTATACGGGAATGTCTAAATGAAAGATATGGGCCATATGCGAGACGCAAGATACCATTGCTACTTTGTTCTTGCTAGATGATTGCAATCGTCTCACCTCAATCGCTTACTGTTCTTCCTGTGTAGTTGCGTCTCGTTCCTGTGGTTTGCCCCTTCCACTTACCATCAGCCTCACTCTGTTTCGAGTTATATCTGAACTATGCGTCGATTTCACACGTGCTCCAGGGCATTGTACGCTTCAGCTTGTGCGAATAGCTCTGGTAATGTTCAGAATGGTTCATGCGGAGTGTGTGCTTGTCTATCGCGCCCGTCCTATGACCGCGCTTGAGTGAATGAGACTCTCTGCTATCATCACGTGATAATGAGTGCGTGCGCCCGGCGTTTGCGCCAGTGATCTCGAGTCATCAAACTCAGGTACCATGCTGGGCGTCGACATGGCTGAACTCACAGATCTGTTTCACGGGGATGCAACTTTCACTGCTGGACATTTCACCCTCGCATGTTGCGGAAGTATTACTCCGGACCCTCGCGCCATTCTCTTTATGACCTAACACAAAGAATCTGATCCTACCCAACGGTCACTGTCCCACTCATCTACAGCCTCAACTTTTCGGGCACCTCAACAAGCACTACAGGCTTTCAGCACGTTGAGAACCTGAATTCCGCTCATACAGCACCCCGGGTTTGGAGACATGGGCCCCAGCGAGTCTCCTAGTCTTACAGATGGGGTACGGGGGCATGCGGATATTTCTCAAACTTTGCTAATCTAAACAGGATGCGATTGCTCGCGACATCACAGACTACCTCGACCTCGGAAGCGATAAGCACGACTACTTCCATCGAGGGGCGCTAAATATAACGGTGCAGCCACGCGGTGAACTGCTCAAGCCACGAGGCAATACGCCTTTGGCCAGTAAGATCCATTTTATTGAACCTGGACGGCAGAACAAAGAGCTCCGCATCCGCCGCCTCTCCCTCTTCTACGAGGATCCAGGAGATCGAGAGTGATCCGTTGGCACACTTGCAGTATGGAGTGGGTCATCGATGGTTCCCACTGCAGCGATGGATCGATCGCCGTTACAGAAGGTGCTCCATTTCACTTGAGAATGCTGCAGATGTACGTATATAGACGAACGACCTTTACTCCTAGACCGGCTAATTGAGATCTTAGATCGACCTCTATGCGTTCTTCGAAGCTTACATCGCTCAAAAGCGCGCAAATGATATGGAGTTTTGGGCCAAGACGAAACCCTTGAAGTTTTGCTTGAGCATACCAAATGAATCCACACACTGGCAATTTGAAATGCAATCCGCGTTCATAGGCTCAACACTTGTCGGTGGTTTCAAGATACGTAGAGCGCCATCACAAGTCCACGTCCTTTCCAATCCAGAGGCGGACCTACTCGAGATCAGACGAGACGGAAGTTGGCAGCCATTTCTGTTTTGGATTGCGACGATTCTTGACAGGTTACCTATTGGGCGTGGCACGCAGCAAGAGTGGTGGGCATTCAACGGGAAATTCTTCCCATTAATGAAACTGCCAACAGAGCTACGGCTGTGCATCTATGAAGAGGTTTATGGCCAATATCTCTGTCCTCACTTTGAAGCCCAACCCACCCAGACAAGGATGGACAGTCAACAGGACCTACCGTGAGGGGTACTGCTCCTACAACTGTAGCTAAAGAGGCTACGTGGAACTTCCATGAAAAGCTGCAGATGGTTTTCAAGGATCCTCATGGTCAACGCCCTACTGGCGCCTCGAATCTGATTGTAGCCAGTCGCACTGTCCTTCAAGAGGTTCGACCGCTCATCAGAAGCCGCACATTCATACATATAGCTCGTATTGGTGTGCTGTTGAAGGTTATTCCAAAATGTCCAAAGGACACGCTCTCTCGTGTCTCTTTCGGCATGACGAATGCCAATTTCCTCAGACTTTTGGGCTACAAATGCGGCCGGTATACGGGCTTTGTAAAGGCCTATACCAATATGAATGCGCCAATCGCAGGCTTGAAGAAGTTCAAAACTTTGAAGCATGTGCAATTTGACTTCAAGGTCATTCAGCCTCGACTGGTCGATGGCGTCGGGCAGTCAGCCAATCCCTGGGCGAAGATCAGCACTCGCACCTCACTGCGAGTCTCGTGCCAGAAGACATTTGTAGACTGGTTCTTCACAATGGCGCTTGCGTACATTCGACACATTCCTCAAATCACAATGTCAGGACACGTCAAGGACAGTACACGCACCAATTGGGAGTTCATTTTTGAACAGGAGCGCAAGGGCATTCAACACGACATGTCTCATAAGATACAGGCTATACAGTCCCTACCATGGCAGAATCTTTAAGTTATCAAGGATCCAACAGCTTCCGGCACCTGCTAATTGTGACCTAGTCCTCCGATCTGTATGTGCGAACATCCCTGTGATTCGTGGAGGCTCAATGGTCCGTACAACGAGGACGAGATCGATCTTAATTTCGACACAGCTTGCAATTTGCGTGATCACAACCATGTCAACTTCAAATGCGAAGACTAAATGCGATGTCATGGATGCATTGGCGCGAGACTTTGTAGTTCAAAATGAAGCAGCAGACATCGAGCAATGCGGAAGGACTTTTTGACAGCCCAGAATAGATATCTGCCTGAGCACATGGTAGGGAATGCCCAAACCAAGAATGAAACCTTTATCTCAAATATTATAGCTTTTATCCCAGCAGCGACACGTTTGGTTACGAACCTAGCTTTTAAGTGTAAAATGATAGCCAAAGAAATGGCAATCAGGTATGCGAACACAGCGTAGAATTACATTGCATAAGAAGAAACTATC
>AJMS01010068.1:0-13019 GCA_000263175.2 Phaeosphaeriaceae sp. UM 1110
TCTTCCCCTGCTCGTTTCTCTCTTACTCCGGAGGCACACGATTCTTTTCCTGTCGTATTTGCTTTTTGGCTACCCGCAGCTTGCTCTTGGCGCCCACGCGACTGTTCCCACATGTTTGGGGCGTTCCTCCGAGTGCTTGAACAACCTTGCGATATTCGATACATCTAAGCGCTAACATATATGCAGCTGGCTGCGTGACTCGCGACCCGAGGAAGGTGGAGAGGAAGAAGACAGGCCACGTCAAGGCTCGTAAAATGCCTACCTGGGTCAAGCGTTGAGGGAGCTTTTCCGTGTACATTATCTTGTGTGTTATCCTCTTCTGCCCCAATTAGCGTGAATGCCACGAAACTATCATCACGTTGCAATTGCGTCACAATCACCCGTGGCGCCTTGTGCCGATGTCAATACTGTGACTTTGATGGTCCTGATGCTGTGACGCTGAGACATCGTGAGCTTGTGCGCGACGTTTAGCCATCTCAGCGCATCGTTTTCTGGATTACGAAATGCTGACAATGAAAAGCTGCTTTTGGACTGCGTGCGTTTGTAGTTTCAGAACAGCCAGGGTGCCTGAGGCCCCCAGAGATGCGGCAATGCTCAAGATTGAACGGTTCCCGCGGTTTTTCAATGCCTCGGGATCAATCTTGTATCAGGTGGGACAGGGCTGTGAGTCCGATCATGCATGTACAATCAATCGGCGTCGTCCCGCTGCACTGGAGTCTTGGCGGTTCATACCGTCTGTATCGATGAGTCGATAATGAAAGTTTGCAAATTGTTCCGAGTGACTGCAAATGAAACGGAAGAAAATGGACATGCTGCACGCCGGCCTCGGCAGTCCAACTGAGGTTGAATTTGAGTGTTGATGGTCTTCTCGCTAAACATCGGTTTCGCTTTGATCCTTGCGTCGATATGATGCGAAATATATGGCCAACATCTGGAGTCGCCTGCTACTCGGTTATTGGTAAGATGCCAGATAAGGTGCGCGAGCAAAGTTCCGGTGGGCCTTCGGGTATAATGTCCTAGATGCGTTCCTCTGTTTACCAGAGAGGATCTCAAAAGAGAAGCCCACCGCTTGAAAACGTTCGCAGAACCAGCCAATCGCGTTTCTTACCATTTCGCTTCTGCCTACGTATCATCATCCAACGTCTTGCAGCGGCAGTAGCCTTCGGCACCTACTACTACGATCTTCGAGGACAAAGGAGAAGAGCAGGGTTGTAAACTCAAAACGGTAAAGGCGCCGTTTCGGGTAACCACTGTACCATGAGTCCATGATAGACAGTCGATCTTGCGGTGCCACCAGCAGAGTCAGAACATGGCGATTGCGAGTCGTAGGGCGGACGAGCGGCAGTGGCTGCTGATTGTGGAGAGCAAGTGAAATTGCCCTCGAAGGAAGCGAAACCTTCTCGAAGCGTGTTCGCCGTGTTCGACGTGACCCTTTCATCATCTCCAAACGTGTCCAAACGTGGAGTGGTGTGGGAGCAGGGGCCTCGAGATGGTCGCTGTTGGCTCGAATGACGCACTCGCTCGTCTCTGGCCGCCCCAAAGTGGGCTGTTTTTGAGCGACGCTGGTTTCATCAAGCGCAACGCACAGCCAACGCCGTGCGCGCTCAGGGCCTTCCAGAAGGTTGCAAATCTGAGGGTGCCCCTGGGAACCCACGTGAATGCGTAACTCAGAATATTGCAAGGTATTGTGGCGCGACATAGCGCCGCAGTCTGGTCAATTCCTCCAATTGACAGGAGCGATGTCACCAGGGAGTGTCTGTGAGATGAGTGCAAGTCGCAGCTCACGCGCCCGGACGCACTTGGGCGGGCTTGTGAAGATTGAATTGACGAGGACGGGAAGACATTGGGTTAGAGCCAGTGAGCGAAGCCGGTACCATGCTCCGGCGTGATGCTAGGCGAATAGCTCCTCGGGCTGCCATTCGAATGCATGCAAGATCAAGTTGACGTGAACTCTGGGGAAGCGATGGCGAGGCGGCGTGTTGGGCAATATTGCGTCAGAGAGGTCACGCCATGGTGTAGAACTACTCCGGAGCGAGGAAAGGCTTGGGTCGCGGGATCGACGAGTGAGGCTGTGGGTGGAGAGCGATCGTCCTTGCGCGATACACCCCTGCTGGTTTTGCGGGATCTTGCATTCAGAGATGAGAGTCCTGATCCAGTCGTCGATACCGAAATTTGCCCCTGATTCTGCTGCTGCCCCATGGCCACCGTCTGCACAGCAGTGTAGGGCGCATGGCCCGGCTGCAGCCATAAGCAACCACCACGCGTGAAGCTCGCAGTGTTCGACAGTCGTCTGATGATTTGGCAGCGCACAAACGGATCAACCACGCCCAGGAGCCGAATAACGTGGTGCATGAAACATGTTCGCGACAGGCCCGGAACCTACAGCAGCTTTGGGGCGGGCAGGGAGCTCACGCGGGTCTGTGGGAGTGGTAGTGGTATGTACAGCAAAGGAGCCGCCTAGTTGTTGATGATGCATTCGTACTCGCAGCTAGCTAGCTACCTGAGGCGGACCGTTCTCTGCATCGGATAGTGGCCGGGGGCCAATTGGCCGCTAAGCATGCCGCACCGCACGCTGATGCCGCCATTGATATGCAGAAGTGAAGAGGCCAGACTCGGATAGTGGAGTGGGCAAGAGGTTCGTCCAGCAGCATCCATCGTGGGCATCGACTGCTGCCCGCCGCCCTGCGCAGACCACTCCCATCCGGCGACATACGACATACCCTGCAGAAAAGGCTGCCCAGCCCGCAGATCCACAAGGCCGATCTTGTAACCATGGCGTCCAGGGTATATCTTAGCCCCGCCATGGTGTCTTCGGAAATCGGAGACTTCGCAGGGACGCTGTCATCCCAAAGGCCCATCTGCCAGTCTAAATGGTCAGCTCCACCTCGCCCGGCGTGAAGCCACATCCACTCTTCAGGTACCCAGGCTAGGCCTCATTCCCCCTGGTACCGTCAGGTGTATTTACAGACACCTCGCCGGCGTGGCGCTTTGGCGACTTCCTTTTGCTCTACTCGCACTGCCTGAGAGACTCCCAATGTGGTTCCTTTGCGCCCTCACTTGCTGCCCTCCCTTCGCTACCCCAGTCCTGCCTGCAAATCCCCCACTGTCTGAGCCCGACCCCTCGCTCAGAGCGTGCCGGACGCCATCTCCAGCCCTGGGCCGCCGCAGCGTGTCGGCAAGCACTCGTTCTGTTTCTTCGTGACGCTCTGTTTCTCGCAGCGGACCCACCACCGCCTGCGCTGACCAATATTGACTTTCTGGTCGCTTGTCTGCTCTGCCTCGGACCGACCGCTTCATTTGCTTGCTTGCTCTCCTCCCGCACTGCTCGCCCTCTGTCGCCCGCCAGGTACACCCGAGTCTTGACAAAGTATCGTGAGCAGCGCCAGTGTACGTTGGGGCCGTTGAGCTACCGGAACGCAGACGTTAAGCTGTTTGAGACCATCTCTTAGCCTGTCCTTCTACTCGTCCGACTCGTTGAGGTACTGAGCTTCTGCAAGGTTCACCCTTCAAACACCTCACGCACAAGTCTCGCCTCACAACCCACCAACGTCGTCTCTCTTAGCCCTCTCCGCGCCCGCTGCTGCCGGACCTTCTCCTGTCATTTCGTGGCTCAGTCTCTAGCTGCTCCACACTGCGCACGTATCTTCTCGAGCACTTCCACATCGGGACGGCGCATTCCGGTTTCTCTACTCCAGCGCCAGACACCCTCGTCGCAGCCAAACGAGGGTATCCTTGGGAACATCTTCACGCGTCAGCGACCCTCTGCGCCAGCGAGTCTTGTCGCATTGGGCTCCATTGGCGGTTCCTTTGGCGCGCCAGGGCTGTGTTTATATCCATCCATCGAATCTTCGGACCATTTCCAAACACCCAACTCGGACGTCACTCTCGCACACGACCACCAGAACACCGCCCTCCGACCTCGCATTGTACCCTTCTCTTGACTGTCCGCGCCGCGCCTCTCGAATCTGCATCGCTCTTTTCTGTAGACTTGACTGCGGACCACTTCGCCCTACCAGACGTCATCGCTGTCCCTCTCTTGCGCCCCTCCATCACCAATCGCCCGAAAAGCCTGCAAGCTGGCCAATTACGCGACCCCGCCAGTATCGCCCTTGGGGTATCGGGCCCTCGAACCTCCCTTTAGTCTGCAGCTCAAGAGCCGGCTGGGTGGGATGGACCAGAATGACCGGCGGGCGAGGCAGAACCCTTCAGGTTACGCGAGCCAGCAAGGCACGCTCCTTCCACCACAGAGCTCATATCCCGTGGTAAGCGCTTCCGATCGGTACAGGCAGGCGCCCTTGACTGCGCCGGCCCCTCCTGCCACGGCCACGTCGTCAAGCCGCGCCAGCTCTTCAGGTTATGGTTACGCTTACGGGGAAGGTGCACAGTTCGGATCCTCTATTCAGCCATCGTATGGCGCCCAAGACTACGGGACAGGTCAGCAGCAGTCGCCCCAGCGCGCGTCGCAACAGTATTCGCCATACGGCCAGAACGTCATGTACGGTGTAGGTGGCGCGCAAGGCTCAGCATCAGGGTCGTCGCAGTATGAGCCTGTGGAACAGTACCAGCAGAACAGGGATTCCGCCATCCAAGTGTTAAGCACCGGCTTTGGCGTCGCACAGGCGCCTTATTATGAGAGCGGCCCTACGAGTGCCCCGGCCTCTGCTCTTGCCTCTCAAACCGTTCCATCGCACTACCCCTCCCTGGGATACACAACTTCTCAAGCTTCCGTCGGACGAGAAACTCTCGCGCCCGCCTTCACCGCCGCTGGCATGACAGATCCAACACAGGCGACTGCCCAAGCGGGCTATTCTCAGGGGAGTTACAACGAACAGCCTAGTACGGGCAATGAATTCGACGTCTTTTACAACCGGTATCAGACGGAGCTCAAGCGGACATTCGAGCACGTTCGAGACGGACGGTTGAGCGAAGCTGCACAGCAGCTCTTCATGCTCTCTGACTGGGTCTTGCACTATGCGGAGACTTTGGGTGAGTGTTTCTGTCCAGCGCAATATGGACGAGCGGCTGAATTGACTACAGGTCTAGTTCGCGACGACGAGAACCACTATTCACAGCGCCTCGTTCTATGGGAGGAATTCAACACCTGTTGGCTGTCCACACTGCAGAAACAGAAGGCATTCACGCAAGATATCATCTCGACCGGCCAAAGGCCGCCACCTCCAAAGACCTTGATAGACTATGACTTCCTCGAGAAGATGGGCACCCAGCTTGTGAAGCATTGCGATAACATGGAAAAGCACGGCTTAGTCGACTATCAGATGGGCGTGTGGGAGGAAGAGATCGTGGCGAGTAAGTGCTACCTTTCAAAGATGCTGAACTCTCAAGGACTGACTCCATACAGTGTTGACCTCTTGCCTCGATCTTTTGGAGGACATTGGCGCCGGTTCTTCTGCACAGCGACCCTCCTCAACGGCAAGAAGACGATGATTCCGAACAAACCTACAGTTTGTGCACTGACGTGCAGGAACTCGAGAGCTGAACACATCTCTGGCATAGTAATGGACTAGCCGCAAGAAGGCTGAACGCGTATGCAGCCGGCACCCTTTCTGGTGATGTAGACAGTATACCCGCATGTTTTCTTTTCTTTTTCTGTAAATTCATTACTTATGTAGCTTTTAGTGCATTCTCCTTTGTCCTTCTCTGCTTCATAGATACCGATGCGCATCGAGACGGCTGTCACGCGATTTCCTTTTGTCGTTTTCGGGACAGTCTTTGCTTCCCATTTCTACACTGTTTTGCATATGCAGCTTCGGCACAAGAGGGGTAATTGGGTCTTGGCTACTACTTCCTGTGGCGATGTCATGATGTGGAGTTGGGCATAGGTTTCGGGGAAAAAGCTGCCACATTTCAGGGCATGGGAATCATGATTGCTTTTCTGGCTAGAAGGAGTAATAGTGGATTGGCCAGCGCGGGCGTCGGCTTCATCACACAGGATACGATAATGAGAAGGATGAGCTCCACGAACGGTGCATTGATACCGAGAGTCACCGGAAACCACCCTGGTCAGGCGAACGTCCGGTGACAACGCAGCGAGAATGCCAGTCTAGAACTGACGATCATTGCACGTAGCAATTGGGCTTCAAAAGTCTCCGGTCAAACCCAAGAATCGGTAGCATGAGGATCCTGGGGGCAGTCAGATGCAAGGAGAAGAACTGCCACATGATTGGGCAGCAAGGTCGGGCAGCACTGTAGCATACGATTGTAGTATTCGAATCTAGTACCATAGACAGAACAACCACCACTCCGTTGTACTATGAATCTGCAGCCACAGGCATTGGATGTTTTGCTTCTTGGAGTTTCTGGTGTAGTGTCGTTGTGTCACCACGCAGCTTTTGCGGCTTCCTTCGCTCAACATGGGCCCTGGTCTGCGATCGTCCATTCCGCCTCACAATACCAACCTTGGAAGCACTCAGCTTCATCAACTTGCTTTCGCCACAGCAGCCTCACGTATTGACAGCGCCACCAACACACTGCACATGATCGTGTTCCTTTTGCTTGGTATCGAGGCGTCAAATCAGCCGTGTGATGTCGCTGCTGTCTCTGCGACGCCATGCACCCGCGAGTCAGAGCCGAATCATGGCGTTCGGCATGCATGCGAAATGCAAAAAGCACTTCAAACAGCCACAACCGCGGAACTTTTGGGCATGATCAACCATGTTTGCGACTAGTTTCATGCAGCCCCGCCAGATGCATTCCATCTCGTCACGTCTCGCCGGCGGCATGACTTTATCGCCTAAGCCAAAAGCCGCATATGGAAGGCGATCATATAGATCGTGGCATAACTCGCAGCATCTTCCACATTGTGGGGAGACATCCGAGACGCATAATCTAGTGCGCGTAGTCTCACGTTGGCTGTACACTGCGGCTTTCTGGTGTCGCAGTCTCCACCCACGCACCTCAATCATTGTTCGCACTAGTATTGCTTGTTGTTGCGCGCAGCTGGGCGACTACATTCTGCTGCAACTGGCAATTTGGGCACCCCACACAGTTTTGGACCTCTTCAGCTTCTATTTTGGGACGTAATCTCGATCTGTAACAAGCCAGGACCAAGCACAATCCATCGACTCGCAGCCAGATTGGAACGTGATGGAGAGTCGGCGCTCCACCAATAAGAGCCGGAAACGCCTCAGATCCTGCTTGCGGGAGACGAGTCAAGATCTGCCTCGTCTCCAGACTGCTGGGAGCTTCGGCACTCGTGCAATAGCGCATGCTCGAGCCACATGCGACACCCACTGCCTGATTTCGAAGGGATTCGAACAGATACTGCAAGCCATAAGCTCAATTGGATGATGCAGACGAAAAGCATCGTCTTCTGCACTCAGCTCATATGTGTCTGACACATGGTCACGTTGCGCGACACGTCTGCATTGCTCGCATGCAAGGACGCGACGACTACTACACAGCATCTGTCCCTAGGTCACATCACTATCCATCACCCTTAGCGCACGAGCTGGCTCCTGCACACATGGAACATGGCCAAGCAGCGAGGCAGATCAGATCACGCGCCATTATAAAGTGTGTTCTTAAACACTTCTGGAAGCGCAGTCGAAAACCCAACTATGCCACGCACCCATGTTCGCCAGCTGGTGAGGTGACACAAGAGGAATGTGGGACTGCACCAGCAAGGCGCCTGTCACTGCAATTACCCTTTCCTCGCTACCACGGCAGATGTGGTGTCGCAGTATTCCATTCCGCTGGTTCGGCGCGACTATACGCTCCGCATCTGCGTGAGCGCACAAGAAACAACGGACGCTCTGCTAGTCTCGCGACTCGTCCGCCTGATCTGTCGCTGTGCATGCTCACTACCGGACACGACGTCTTGCTCGCGCTTGGCGGAAAAGACTAGTTTCGGCATACCAATCATGGCTGGCGTATTGCACATCTTCGGCCACGCCAAATTGACTCAATATACAGGCCGATACTAAGCTCCTTAGATTGGTACGCAACATCACCGAACTTAGCAGATGATGAATCCTGCGTGTCACGACTGCTGAAAGCTTTTACAGCGGACTAGCGTTGACTTTGGCCTGCGTTGGCAATAATCAGCATAGCTGACAGGCAACGGTGCCGAATATTCCACAGGCAAACAGCCCAGCACTTGCTGCTCACACGACTAATTTCATGTAAATCACACAATAGAAGAGCCGACGGAGATTTGCTATGCTTGACAAGATCCCCGTAAACGTACCCAGTGGCTCAATCTTCAGTCACGTGACAAAAAAAGGATGCTCTGCAGGTGCCCTTTGGAGCTGGCAAAATTTGTACTGCGTTCGATGTTTCCTCACCAGTTTCGGCCTACATTCCGTTGTGAAGCTTCTTCATGAGGTAAGATTGAGCAAACGCAAGTCACATGATGTTCTCGCTTTGTGAGTTCTAATCAGGCGGAAGCTCAGCCTTTCACAACTGCGCCTCGATAGAGGTCGGAGGAACATGAAGCGAGAATGTAAATTTACTTCAAAATCATCCCTATTGCTCCTCTTTGCAATGGAAGTTGCTGGCCTAACACCTAGTGCGATCACAATAGCAACACTTTTTAACACCTGCGTGCATTGCTTTGAGACCTTGTCGCAGGGAAGAAATTTACAGAGAGATGTCAGCCACCTCCTCATCAGGCTGGATTTTGAGAAGATTCAAATGCTATGAGGTAATTCAAGCGGCATACTCAATATCGACAGCAGTGAACGACACGCCAGGCTTTCAGATCGAGATGTTTGCAAACTCGTCGAAGATGCATTGATTGCCATCCAAGGCCTTCTCTCTGATACTAGCAAGTTGCGGAAACGTTACGGGGTTGAACCTCTTACAGCAATTCCAGGAAGTAAACAATCAGCATTGAGCGACCCTATTGAGTTCAAATGACATGCAGCTGGTTCGCTACTCATGGTCGAAGTATTGTATACGAGCTGCGCAAAGACTACCAGAGCGAGCATCATCTAGCACACTTGCGAAAGCACGCTGGGCGATCCACGATAAAGCCAAGTCTACGGAGCTCTTGGAAACGCTGTTCATACTGATTGAAAAGCTGCACAGGATTATTCCGGTATCAAATTCTCGACAGGAACCTCGAAAACAATCTCGCCATGATCCTTAACATCTCGCAATTGAGTCTTGTAGAGACATCGTTGCAGTCATCCTCGAATCCCACGGCTAGAGCTTTGTCTCAAGCTGCAAGCGTAATCATATCCGGGTCAGAAAATGGCACAATCGATCGAAGGAATGTCCTTGAGTGGATGCAGGATGCGCAATGGACCGCCGAGCTGGATGGCGCAGATATGCCACCTGCATCAACCGAGCGGCCTGAACGTGAGTACATGGAAACTGTATGTCAAAACGAGCTAACACATCTCAAGGCTTAGACTTGAAGGACAAACTCTCCTATCTATCAGTGAACACCAAGAAATCATTATACTTCGTCAACACGCCCGAATGCCGCAACCTCAGCACCTCAACTCCATGTCCAACCATTTCCGCACCCAGCAGGCTCGCCCACCCACCCAACAATAGCTTCTACAAGAACGGCTCCGCATCTCTACGCTTACTCTTCCCCCACCTCGTGCGCTCCAGAAACTTCTAGCCATACGAGTACTCCCACATGCCCGCCCGGTCCCACGAAAACTCCTACGCAATCGCTCGAACCCGCCAAATGCTCCCCTTCGACATATGAGACGGGTTTCGAGCACCGTCGAAGTGGGCAGAAGCTCATATGCTGCAGGTGGTGTCAATAAACGCTCAGTAAACTAGCGTGAGATAAGTCTGACAAGCTAATATTGGCTAATTGAACGAATGTCTGAGCCTAGAGGGATCGAAGACTCCTTCCGTAGAGGAAGGTGTTCTCATGGTCCGCATGCCTTTTTCCATCTTTGTCTATGGATCCAGAAAGATCTCGTATGGAAGACTTGTATCAGACCTAGCATTTGTCGTAATAAAACTCGGACTCGCGGTAGATCAGCACGTAATATCGTGAATCACTACGTCGAGATACATCTAGTCGAACATAAAGATTTGCTTAGGCGCAAATTTCGTTCTGGTATGGACTTGCCATGGAAGGAGTTTTGTGACCGGATTGCCCGTGAGTTGTGGATGGGTGGAGTGCTGTAGGTCTAGCAAAAGTTACTTGTTGGACTGCTTGACTATATGAAGTTTGTTTGGTTCGTAGGATGATGCGTGTAGCTGTTCCTCTAGACGTGCGTGGTTCACGACACATTGACTATTGCTCATAAGAACAGGGAATTGGATTCAGTTTACTTCTGTTACACATGCGTTCTGTTTGGCAGAGAGTGGTATGGCAGCACATGCGTAATGAAGTTTCAAAATCTCAAGCTTTGCCGACAAAATATCTGTCATTGAATTGATTTGAACAATGGCTGGCCATCTATCTGACCATCACAACATATATAGCTCGATCGTGCTATGTCACCAGACACTATCTCTGAAAATTACTCTAGTAGGCATAGAACACATTCCCGCCCTGCCTGTTCAGCTTGCGGTTCGTGACCTGCAGCCACATCCTCAGACCCCAAGCAGCAGCGATACAGGCCGCGGAGAAGGATGCGTTGCTGCTCATCGCAATCACATACTTTGGCCCATCAGATGAGGGATACAGGTATGGCGTGTAGATGAAACTGGCCATGGACACCACGTTGACAATGGAAAGTGACACGGCCTTCTTCTCGGGCGTTTGGCCCAGCGTTCCCGAGACCCAGCCCAGAATGACTGAGTTGACGGAGTAGACACCAGAGGCGAAGAGGAAGCAGGATACGTAGCGGGCGGGAATGTTGAGGGTTGTAGCGCTAATGATGAAACCGACCATTGCCAGTCCCATCATTGCTGTGATGTGCCATGTCCTATCGTTGTACTTTCCAGAAGAAATACCAACGAGGATACCAACTCCGCCAGCGACAAGAGTTGGAGGTGCAGTGAGGACTAGAGTAATCGTGGTGTTGAATCCGAGAGACTTTACAACTGTGGGGAAGAACTGGTTGAACGATGTTGCGCTCAGGTGCATGTTCTGCATGAAAACAAGCACATAAAGCCTTGGGTCGCGGAGAGCTTGCATAAAGCCGGCCTTTGCGCCCTTGCTTTCTGCGAGTCCGACAGTGTCGCGCTGGATCCGGTCGTGTGCGAGCTGGCGTTGCTCGGGCGTTAGCCAGCGGGTAGTCAGGGGTGTATCAGGAAGGACGAAGATGCAGATGACTGCGATTCCGACAGTGACGACACCTAGAAGTTGAAGTCAATATACGCTTGAGCTGATATGAAGATGGTATGCTGACCTTCGATGATGAAGAGCCATTGCCAACCATGCATGCCATACTTCTTGTCGAGTGTAGCAAAGGTAGCGGCAGCAATGAGACCAGCGAATGCGACAGCAAAAATGTTGCCTGCATACAGGATCGAAACACGAGTGGCGATCTCCTTGCGGGTGTAGAACAAAGAGAGGATATACAAGGCACCTGGATAGAACGGAGCCTCAACGAATCCGAGGAAGAACCGCACAATGACCAGTCCAGTGTAGTTCTTGACGAGAGCGGTCAAGGTAGCAACAATACCCCAGATGATCATACAGCAACCCATGTAGATTGAGGGGCGAACATGCTTTGATGACAGGATCATGTTTGACGGGATTTGGGCGAACAAGTAGCCGACATAGAGAATGGAGATGCACGTGTTGTACTGCGTGCCCTTAAGGTGGAGATGCTTCTCAAGGCCGTTGAGACGGGCGTTGGCAATCGCATTTTGGTCAAGCTTGTTCCTGTTGCGTTTCAGTACTTTGTGACGACGTAAAGTTGATGTACATCGCGTTCGACTCACAAGAAGTACATGCAAAATAAAGCTGGCATGATGCGATAATCCAGCTTGCGCACAAGTGCTATCTCAGCAGGATCGGTTTTGGCCACTGCACCGGAGTAGTCGGCGCCATCGACTGGCTCCTCATGCTTGAGATCCTTCTCAGACGAAGTAACATCGTCAACATGGAGCGAGGTGTTCTTCTCAGGGTCTTGGATGCGAGTATCGTTGGTAGCCATGTTGTTGATGATCTTTGCAGACGACTTCAAATTTTGCGAAAGGCGTGCATGCTCACTGCAGGGGGCTGTCGCATCTGATATACAGAAGGTGGAGGAACATTCCCCAGAAATTACATAGCTTCAATGCCCCGGACTTTTACCCCACACTCCATAATACTCGTCGCGAGATGGTGAACCGTGAGTATCGGACGAAGACTTTTTCGGGCGAGCTGGCTAGACCGGAGCAGCCGGGACTACCGTGCATGACTGCCATGCTTCAGTTTGGAGGCTCTCGCCTGGTGGCTGTTGGCCGGAACCCAGACGTGACGATTTCGCCCCTCACGTGGCTGAACTTAGTTCGGACGATATCAAGTCCGGAGCGGCCTTTCATCGGACAGGTCCACATCTAGCCTCAAATATCTGGAGGAACTCAAGTCCATCACGTTTTCATCACTCCCGGCACCAGAAGCAGTGTGAATGAGCGGTGTTGAGAAATTCCGCGCGTGCGTTCTCCATGAACAGAGTGGAGTCTGGAGTGCTCCGCGATCGTCTGGGGTCGGCAACGAGTATGGCAGACTAGTGCTTAGAGGAAGTCGATTGAGTATCGATGAGCAACATATAATTCGAGGTGCCGTGCGGCTCTTTAGGACATCATCAAATCAATCATCTCATCTTCTCTCATCTCATCCAGCCATACTTCAATACTTCCGCAACAAATCATTCACAATGGGATCCATGCCTGAAGTCCAACGCGCTCCCCAGATCGACCTTGCCGGTCTTGTACCTGCGCCGGTCACTCCCTTCAACAAGGACGGCTCAATCGACTACGCAGCGATTCAGCGCCTTGGCTCATGGCTCGGCAGCATCCCAGGTGTTAAGGCGCTAGTCGTCCTTGGACATGCTGGCGAGGGTACTTTCCTTACTCAGGAGGAGCAGGTCGACGTTATCAAGGCTTTTGTGAAGTCTGTTGATGACAAGATTCCCATCATTGCTGGTATC
>AJMS01010067.1:0-13006 GCA_000263175.2 Phaeosphaeriaceae sp. UM 1110
GCGAACTGAATTCTGCTTGACGTTTGTGGGAGTACCAGAGTAGTTTAGATTGAAAACGCTACAAATCTGTGGGTATATACCCATTACAAACATGCATCAATGAGCTTAGCAAGATCCTTCAGTTTGAGTGGTTTGCTCAAGAACATATCGAAGCCACTTCCAAATGCCTCTGCTTTCGCTGCCTCCGACTGTAAGGCCGTAACTGCAATGATCTTAGCGGGCGGGAGGCGATGCTTTCTCTCGTACGCACGGATGCGTTGAGTCGCCTCGTAACCGTCCATTACTGGCATGTTGATGTCCATGAGGATTATGTCTGGTATACAGGTATGCACTGTCCCGGCGGTTGGAGAATTATGCGAGGAATCAGCTTGATGTGCTTTCTCAAAGGCTTCGACAGCACGCTGTCCGTCTGAGGCGGTGATGTGAGCATATTCGTGTTTGTTAGCGAAGGCGACGAGGAGTTTGAGGTTGATGTTGTTGTCATCGACTAGGAGAAGTGTGACTGGTTTCGAAAGTGGCCTTGCGAGCGGGGCAGGTGCCTTGTTCGGGGAAGCTCCAGGCGCTGTTGAGCCTGCAGGGTGCGAATCAACAACAGGGCCTTGAACAGGCCTTTGCGGCCTAAATAGCTCTTTTCTGGGGCTTGTTGTCAAAGACTGCTGCACTTTACGTGTACTGGTAGCGTTGGGCGCTAGAGACCCCGGTTTTGAGGGCTCCTGACTTATGCCAGGGGTCCCAAAGTGATCACTCCCTCGAGAAAGCGGCCGTAAGAGGAGCCTACTGGACTCGCCTGACTCCTCTGTTGATTTGTTTTCTCCGTTGTCTTGAGATAACTTTGAAGCTAGATCTCCGCTACTCCCTTGCAGGCGCAGAAGTGATGTGATAGCTTGAGTGAGTTCTTTAATACCACAAGGAAGAGCGATGTGTTCTATCCCCATGATTGATTGTAGATCATCGTCCGCCCAAGACTTTCGCAATCGTCGTGCGGTTGGATGGTTATTGCAGATGACAATTGCGGGTCTACATCGCTCGCTTTTGTGTGCTGAGCCATCAATGCCTGCAGTTCTGTGATGCCTGATTGTGCCAAGGTATTCGGCGTAGTCGGCTTCCATGACGACAGACAGGTCGTGTGTACACATAGACTGCTCATCATAACGCTCGGATCGTATGCCTAAAGATTTGAGGTTCTTCTTGACAGAAGCGACCGCCATCTCTAATACTACCGTGTCCGTCGTACCTTTTGGGGCGCCAGGATCATGGGACGGAGTGAATACACCGACCGTCAGCCCTGCAAAGACCTCAGGAGTGGCTGAAATGAGACGGCTATCGTCAGATCCGGCACGTTTGTTGTCTTCGCCACTTTGCTCCAGTGGCACCTGTACCGTGATACAAGTCCCTGAGCCATCTTGATCGCTCACCACATCGATACTGCCACCCATCGAGTGCACTATTCGCGACACCATATGCATACCCAAGCCGAGCCCATCAGACAAAGAATCTTCCTGTGCAAAGTCGTGGAAAAGGCGATGTTTCTGGAAGTCTTTCGACATGCCTTTGCCAGTGTCCAACACTTTGAGTATAGCGATGATACCTCGATTTGATCGTGGCTGAGACTCTTGCTGTAGGCAGATTTGAATGTGACCAGAAGGCGTGTACTTGAGTGCATTCGTGACGAGGTTGATGCAAACGCGCTTCCAGCCGCCTGCCGATAAGCTGCACCGCCATGTTTTGTCATCCGAACGATCGATGTCAAGAATTACTGGTGGGTGAGCGCGCCTGGCGGCGTTCCGGCCGTAGTAGATGGAACACACCGCAGATTCGACGGCATCTTCCGTTACATCATCTAGTGCAATGTTTGGGTTCCTCACTGCTGGATCACTGGCTGTTGCGTTCTGGCTCCTTATTGATAGCCTGTGACTTGTAATCGAGTTCTTTGAACCACCTCCTGCGCGCTGGTTCTTGAGGTATGCAAAATCCAGAAGGTGTTCGATAATTTCGAGTAAGGTGCGTCCACATGAGGATATCTGTCCGAGTAAATTTGCGGCTGTGTTGTCTAGGCCGTGGTCTGATAAAAGCTCGCACGATCCAAGAATACCATGGAGCGGGGAGCGAAGTTCATGAGATATATTTGAGATGAAGTCTGATTTTGCCTTGTCGGTTTCGACCACCTCAAGACGCTTGGTCTCTGCAACGATGAGGTCGCAGAAGGTAGCAAAGAATCGCATCTCTCTGTCTACAGCAATGTGTCTGAGGGGGTCGAAGGTCCAGTACAATCCAGCAATCATCCAACGCTTTTTCGTGAAGTCCCAGATACCATGAAGCGCCACGGATCGGGCCCCCGGGAATGCCGCCTGTAAGATTGTTGCATCATTCCGTCGGGTTTCGCGGGCAGCTTCACGGCGCCTGGTATTTGATGACGATGATTCAGCACTTGTGGCATTGGAGCCCGAAACATTTGCGAACGAATCATCTTCCGAATGCGTCTTAAGGTCTTCGTCAAATGTCCAAACTTTACCGTGTGGGTTTCGACGCATGATTTTGCGGAGAAAGGTATCACTCAGCCTGCAATGATTCTGGGCCCGAGGGTTTTCTGTCCCAGCCATCTCATTGCGCCAAACCTGCGCATATCCCACCACCGGACATCCTCTTTCTTTTCTCGTGCGAGAGTCGGCTCCAGAATCTGTCTGTGAGGAATGTTCCGCTGAATCATCGCTTTGGGCGGTTGGACCATCGTTAAAGTCGGTGTCGAGCGCTTTGCTCAGTCCGCCAAAATCTCGAACAGAGACATCCAGGAAGATAACCCCCTCCATATCTAAAGAGTGACATAGAGTCTCAGCAGCACGTTGATACGTTCCCTTCTGGTCGTTTTGATCATTCTGAGGACTAGACGATGTATCGATCGCACTAGCGCTCGTGCGAGATTCAGGACTGTATGGTCCCTGCCAAGTAGCAGTATGCACCGGACGCTCAAGTGACTCACTTTTCCAACGAATGCTGCTAGAAGTCTCTTCACTACGGGAGGCTTTGGAGAGTTCGGCTGATGCGTGCAGGTAGTGTTGAGCGGGCAAAGTTGTTTCTACGGGTTGTGAAGACGTAGTTGGTGATTTTAGAGGATTTCTCAACAAATACGGCAGGCGATGCTCGCCAACTTGGTATTCTTGAGCTCCGGCGTCACTGTCATCCAGAGGCACGTTGGTTGTTCGCGTCCCTTTTCGGTCCGCGTCGGGAGCGCCGCGGAGAAAATCACCGAGTCCAGCCACCATTCGATAATTTTGTTGTCGCTCGGAAAGCGCGCGCAAAGTCTCCAGGTGAGCCATAACGGTCTGTGACATGTCGCGCAGAAATATCAGATCGTTGTCCTCAAGCGCATCTCTGACTTTATCATCGAGGATGCAGTATGCGCCAATGTTGACGCCATCTGGCGTGGTGATGGGCACACCAGCATAGAAACGACCGTTGGGGTAGTCTGTGACATAGGGCCTGGTAGATAACTCAGGATGCTTGGTTAGATCATTCACCACAAAAGCGCTTTGCCTGATGTCGCCGTCTGCGGCAGCGGTGATCGGGAATGATGGAAGGTTCACGGTCGTCTCACAACAGGCAACGTCGCGAGGGATAACAGAGTGGCCCATCCAGATCTCATCTCCGGGCTCGTGGGTTTCGTCGCTTTCAAGCGACAGGGATTGAGTAGCCTCGGCCATGATGTAGGCATGATTGACGTCGAAGAAAAAGATCAGGCAGCGACGAGCCTTCAGCTTGAGAGCACCGAGCTGGCAGAAGGCTGTGAGGATTTTATCGGGACACGAAACAGGCCTATGTTTCTTCCTGGCCTCGGGGTCGCGGACGTCGCAGTATTGAGGTCCATAATCAGTCATTTGGCGAAATGGACCATAATACCTTCGTAGCAACGATCAGCACAACTCGAAAGAATCTCTGGAGTGCACGTCTGATGTCATGACGAAGAGTGGGCGCATACCGGTAAAATTGCTGTTCGCGCCTGCTTTCGCCACGAACCACGTCCCGAGGCTCCCATGTGCGGCCTCGGAGGAAGCACGATCGTCTATCTAGTACACGATCCATGAGCGCGCGGAATCGATGGAAGATGTATGTGTGTTTGTCCGGAATGCTGATGGCGGACCTGCAGCGGCAGAAGCGAGCGACCCACTTTGCTCCTGCAGGGATTTGACGGCGGCGATACCGGTTTCATGGCGTAG
Organism: Phaeosphaeriaceae sp. UM 1110; assembly: GCA_000263175.2. NCBI lineage: Eukaryota > Fungi > Ascomycota > Dothideomycetes > Pleosporales > Phaeosphaeriaceae > Phaeosphaeriaceae sp. UM 1110. Next base: position 4,212 of record AJMS01010067.1, read on the forward strand.
TCAAAACGTCGTAAGATGTACATCATGCGCTATCCAACCGCCCGACGAATCAACGCATGAATTTAGGCATGATATACCGGGAGAGCTAATTAAGTGTCATCGTTCTAAAAAGCGACGTTCCAGCTCTTCCAAACTCGAGCTCTGGGAGTGCATCTGACCGGCAATACGATATTTGCACTGCATCTGTGACAAGCAACATAAGATCTTACTAGGATGACTGAGATTGCGAAGTCTGTAGTCAAGAACATTATAAGACGGTTCACACTAAGAAGAGAACGCAGCTACGTCGGTTGAGTAGTAGAATCTGCCTATGCAGATGATTAAATAAAATTATAGAGGACTAGATGTAAGCACCTCTGCCAGAGTACTAGATGTCTTTATACAGTCGAAGGGAAGTCAGCGTAACTGGCAAATTATAACTGATGTTCATATCGCAAGTATCGGTAAGCCTCATAATCGACTTTTTCGGTGCATCAGCATTGATATTGTACAGCTCGAAGAGCGAGGAAAGTAATGCCATAAAAGAGCTCAGTACCTGTTTCATATGGTCGACTAGTACACGAAATGGCAAAAGGCCAAAGTAACGCTGATAAGGCGCAGTTGGTATACCGCAACGTTCGGTTTTTATATACTGTTCTTTTCTTGTACTATACACTTGAGTATCTATCAGGTTTCTGGAACAGCACAGTAGCATCCGTCAACCTCAACGCCGCATTATACCTCGGAAGGCCTGGCCAGAAATTAGGATAATACTCATCTCCAACCGCGTTCTTTCCCGTGTCGCCAACTTGGTCCCCCTTTTCTCCCTGCCAGAGGTCGATAGTGCCGACTTTGGCCAAGCCGCCATCTAATCCGAACTGCGTGTTCGCCCATGTATCTGTACCGATAAGCTCACCATATACTCCGTTACCTTTGGGCAACGGCGGCGAGGCAAGCGTCAAGGGATTCAGGTCAACGCCACCGAGGATGTTGAGGATCTGGGTAGACAAAGGTAGTCCGGGCAGGTCTCCGATCAGAGGGAGCAGCTTGAATGAGCCTTGGAAGAACGGCAGTTTTGACGGGCCAGCAGTCTCGTCGTTCACAGCAGTCGTGTCGTGAGGGTAGATCTTGACCGTCTCGGTGCCGTCAGCCTTTGTACTCCAGTCGAAGCGGGCCAGGTGCTTAGGAATGTTCCAGTCTATGTCATTTAGCAATGTTTTCCTTTATCAAGAGTCTTATGGCAACGACTGACTTTTGCGACCATTCCACGTTGTATATTTATGCGAGACATAAATCCGGCTAATCTTAAATCTTGGAACTATCCCATCTTCTGGATCGTTGTAAAGTCCGGGTATGATGATGAACTCATCGTACGGTCTGACGGGGCTGTCTGTGTATCGAATGATCATCATGAGGCCCGTACTAGCCAGAAGATTACCGCTGGTCGCGTAGCTCGAGTTGCGCTCGAGAGGAGCGAAAGCCTTGTCTGGCACATTGGGAGTGAGCCCAATCATAGGAACCACGTAGGCGACGCTGGCCTTGAGCGTCCACGGCGCAGGAGCCAGGACATAGGGCTCGGTAGATGCGTTGGTGCAATTATTGCAGACGTGTGTCGAGGCATCTCGACTCTCGGGCAATGCAAAGGCTGAGCCTGACCAGAGCCCCAGTATGGCGGCGACGACCAAAATGTGCTTCATGTTGACGATATTGAAATTGGTGGTAGCTTAGAAATCGGCACACGACTGCAAAGGTTGCAACGCGCTCTATGCTGCGGGGTTTCTGTTTTAAGGAGGTAGTTCCTGAATATACACGGTCCACTGCCGAAAAACTCTAGAAAATAACATGTGGCACCGAGCTAGCAGCTACAAAAGCGGTCGCTAATTAGATCCGCAAGGCGGTTCAAGTAGCGGACCCATAACATTAAATTATAGGGATCAGCCCGCGTTATTACCGACATTTCCCGAGTGTATTGTAGAGAGTTACTTGCAGCCACATGATAACGATTTGAGGTGTCCTGCAGCCGCATCCTTAGGATTGAAGAACTTGAACGCAGTTGAATTGTTTTTGATATTTGCTGACAGTTCTGGTCTGCTACCTTACAAACCCACGTTGCGCTGTGAAAATTGAAGAGAGGCGCTAGCACGAATCATTGCACAGGCCACTGACTTATGCTTCAGGCTTAGCATCTTCTCTCAGATACACTGCTACAAACGACCCTACCTCCTCATGGAAGGAGAGTCGTATTGACTCAAATGCGCTGGTACTATAGAGCTCCATGAGGACGACATTCGGTACACCGACACTTCGTATCCAAGCAACCAGATTGCTATGCACGTCATGATCTATGTGAGCGTCTTCGAAGGCTTCTGCATTAGATCACTTGTCCCGGAAGAAAGCAGGAAAGACGCTGCATATACTGGCAAAGGGGATGCAGAGTCGGCTCGGTTGTTGTGGATGAGTAGAAGCGGTCACGTTCTAATCCGGCTCCGAAAGCCGTCATGCTGTTTGAGCAACGCTTATACATCTAAGTACCGAAAAAGATATTGGTTGGTCCTCTCAGATGGCATGGCCCTCCTTACATTGCCGCGAATGTGAACGCAATCAAGCTGACTGCAATCGCTTTTCCCTGTAAGACACATGTATCCCGTAGAAACCATAATATTCACTCAACGCCACCGAGGTGGACCTGATTCACGATACGCCCTTGTTCAGATACAGTCAGCTCTGAGAAGTCATAAACATAGCACCCAAGATTGAAGACAAACCTCTTCGGGATAGTTGAGGTTTCAAAGAGCGTTGCCAGGAACGTCGGGGAAAGCACTCTATGCTCAGAAAAGAGAGCATCTGGATATGCGTGATCCACACTTTGCCCTCGATCATGATCGGGTTGGCATTCAAGCCCTCAAAGAGTATGAATTGTTGCAGTGCTATAGTATATCAGAAATGTTCTCATGTTTGAAAACTCCGTAAAATGAATGTCGTCACATCATCTTGATGTTGTCCTTTGGCAACCATCTACAGCATAATCAGTAGGCATTGTACGTGTATTTTGGGTGCGCTCGACAAGCTCTCATAATCTAGAGATATGTCGTACTCTGGATCTAGAGAGTTATATCTCGAAGCATGGATAAGACAGAGCTGTTTTCCCAGAATGATTGATTATCGCCAGGAAGGTGCTCGTAAAATTGCCATATGCGCCTAGAACATTTGCTGGAAATCGGGATACCTCGAAAACTGCTGGTCTAAGAAGTGCAAACTTGGTATTCTCTATGATCAGATCTAGCATGTATCTAGATGGAAAGTGTACTCTGCTCGACCTGCAGAGCATAAGTCCTCGTCTTACATATCTTCCCATCTATACGTCATCAGCAGACTATATATTTGTAGCCACCCTGTAGCCGCTGCTTCGTCCTTCGGCGTTCTACCATTCTTGTCCTTCGTGTCCGGGTCTGCTAGGCCACGAACGAGTAGTAATTCAACCACACTTGTGTGCCCGTTGAATACTGCGGCAGCTAATGGTGTCTTTCCTTCCTTGTCCTCTGCTTCCACATTCGCTTCGGTCGTAGTAAGCAGCAACTCTACGATAGCTTTGCTTCCTTGCCACGCGGCAGAATGAAGTGATGTTCTGCCAATTTCATTCCTTGCTTCGATCTCCGCCTTCCCGATAGTGAGCAGTAGCTTCATTATGTCTTGATACTGATAATATACTGCTTCATGCAATGCCGTGTTGCCACATCTACCTCTTGCGTCTACGTTTGCTCTGCTGGTAGTAAGTAGTAGCCTTACTATGTCTTTATCTCCGGAAGAAGATGCAGCAGCTAGAGGCGTCAAGCCCTGGTTGTTTTGTGCACCCGGATCTGCAGTACTGCTGGCAAGCAACCACTGCACAATTCCCTTGTACCCGTGTTCTGCTGCAAGGATCAATGGTGCCGACCCGTTCACATCTACTACTTCCCAATCCACATCTTCTACATCCATCTTGCTACTACCCAGTAGTAACTCAGCTAAGTTCTTCTTTCCAAATTGCAAGGCTGTCACAAGTGGCGTCAATCCAAACGTATCCTTCGTTTGGACAGCCACCTCAGGACTTCTGAGTAGCAGCTCCACGATTTCCGCGTGACCTTCGTTTACTGCAAGACTCAGTGGCGTTCGCGAATCCATGTTCCTTGCATTCACGTCTACCATGCCAGTATCGAGCAACATTCTTACGATAGCTGTATGTCCGTTTCTTGCTGCGCGGCTTAGTGGCGTGGTTCCCCATTGATCCTTCGGATCACATATCACACGACCGCTTCCCCAACCAAGCAAGAGTTGGACATACTCAGCATGCTCATCTTGCGCAGCGTAGAACGATACTGTACGACCGACCTCATCTGATGCATTGATATCTGAACTTCACGCAAAAGACCGAGTATCCTTTCACGCATGGTGTTAGGCTCAGGGGGTTGCTCCCTTGGAATATCGCGGTTCAGGTCTTCCTCGGCGAGCTTTATAATGATTTTCAACACTTCCGGTTCGAGTCTAAGCACAGCTCTTTCGTTCTTGGCGCGCAGGGCTTTGACCTTTGGATACCGAGTTTGCAAAAGCTTGGTCGCTAGCTTGAAAATTGCCTCATTGTCTCGGGACACGAAGGGGACATGGTTCAACCAACTTGATTTTGCGTATCGATAAAATCTGAATGAGCTGCCTGGTTTGGAAGAACTGCTTCTTTGGGCTTCCACAAGAACTTTGTTGATGTCGAAAGCGGCCTGCTTTCTTGATTTGAGCAACTTTTGCGCCAATTGAGCAGTCAAGCTTGAGGATCCCAGGGTAGCATGTACAATGCGAGACGGAGCTGCTTGTGCCTCTACTGGCTGAGAGCTACGTGTAGTCGAGATTTCTGTCCCGAAAACGCCGTATGAAAGGTAGGTAACAGCGACATCTCCCATATGTCTATGGGCATCTGCGAGTTTGCATGACATACCGTCACCTATCGATCCGCGCAGGATGAATTGGCGAACACCGTGATGTACAAAGCCCACCGTCAAGTCCTCTTCGTCGACGATGAGGAGACAGCCGCCACAGGCCAGTGCTGAGTAAATATTGTTCAAGACCTTGGAAGAATCCCACGTTGCATCTCCGGGGGTGACACCGAGCGCTTCACGCAACTCGTCAGTTGTGAGTGGCCTGAAAGCTGCCAGCACGAGCCTCAGAACCTTTTCTTGTAGTGCACAATCACCACTACCGGATTTGTGTAGAATACGTCGGAAAATTTCTGGAAGATCTCTGGGCATATCTGCTAAGGCTTCTCGGATGGCTTGGTCCGTCTTCATAGCACATAAAGACTGGATCTGGAGAGTAGCCCAGAGAAACATCCCTTGTGAGCCCTTCACTAGAGCGTCTTCGATCTCCAATATCAACTTTGGATCACCGATTACTAGTCGTCCATTTGCCAGGCACCGATCTAGGTCCGCGGCGATGAATCTGTCAATGTCCGGATTTTCGTCTGGCATCAAAAAGATGGCGGTATGGGCTAGTCGTCGCGTGGAAGTCTTCAGATCGATGTGCGGTTCCAGCCTGATCGAGATGCACACGCGGACAGTGAACATCATCTGGAGCCTCAATATCTGTTCGAGCAACGCCTCTCTCTCTCTGCTTCTTCACATTCATCCAGTCCGTCTAAAACAATGTACGCTCTATGGTCGGGTCGAAGACACTCTCGCAGTAGCTTCAGAAGAGCTTCAAGATCGTTCGGCTGTGTGAAGTCAAAGCTGTCAGAAACTTGAACAAGATCGGGTAAGTCGCCTAGCAATTGCCGAGCGAGGCACCCGATGATTGTCTCTGCTCGTAGACTCCGTCGAATGTCATTTCTGCAGAAGAAGTTTGTTACTGTACAGTCCTCGTTTGCCGAGGAGAGGATGAGATTATCGACAATATTGGCCAGCATGACTGACTTGCCTGAGCCAAGTTTGCCCGTGCATACAAGGGTGCAAGATTCGGACGAATCTCTCCACATTTGGTATTCGGTGCGTTGCTCAAAGAAAGAGGTGCGCCTAGCTTTCTTTGTCTGCTTCCATGATGTTTGATGATTATAGGTCGAGCAGAAATCCAGTATACGCAGTTTTGCGGTAATGATGCGTTGCCGGGAGTTTGCTTCGGAAGTTTTCTTAACCATGGCTCAAAACCCCGAGCTTTCGTGGTGCTCAAGGAGAGAAGATTCATCTTTGATGCACGTAGCCCATTGATCAAGATCGCTGCGGAAGGCCTGTAATTTGGCATCATTCAAGGCAGAGGCAAGCTGACCGAATGTTGACTTCTGGCAAAATTGGTGTATGTGACGGCACAGGCCTACTATAAGTACTCGAAAAGATATGACTGTAGCATCCTAGACCGAGGATATAGTAGGGCCATGGCTTGATGTCGAGGGCTGGCGCGACCAACATCCATGAATAACAATGAAAGCTTATCTGCATACTTTGCTATGTTGACGATCGACTGTAAATTGTGAGGATGTTGTAGCCGTACTGGGGAACATATTTTGGATACTCACCAGTAAAATCATGCGTACAAGCGACCATACACCACATGCTATAAGATTCTGTGGCCCCCCGATAATGATATCCCCGAGAGCTGCAAATTGCTTGACTCCTTGGAGGAAGCAGGTAAAACACGGACCACAACATTGACCGCCATACTTTTTGGATATATCTCGATCAAACTCAGCTGTCAGCCGCATAACATCCGTAGGGCTGGGCGATGATTTCTGTGAGCGCAGCTTTTGTGTACGAAACGCGGCCTTCTGTTCCGACGTGAGCTCTGCCTCAAACTCAGAAACAGCCTGAGCAAGCCGGATTTTGGGTTTCAATGCCGAAGCTTTGGTCAGAGCCGTAGACATGACTGTTGCAATTCGGGTTGTCGTGGCACTGCACGCCGACGCCTCGATTAAACCGAAGCCGGGGTAGGGTACCCGTTTCCCCCAGTGACGATTGCTCAAGCAATGAAGCAATACAAGAAGTGCTAGTGCGTAGAGTAGAAGCGATGGTCGAAGTGATGACAACAATCGGGCTGTGCGGTCCTGGGAAATCGATGCGCACCAAGTCTGAGGCTGAATTCGACTGCGGCTGGGAGGCGCGACCCCGCAGCGCGAGGCAGGCCGCAAGGCAGAAGGAAATATTAAGGCGCCTAGACGCGCCATCTGCTGCTCGAGATTCAGCAAGACAAATTATCGGATGCTGGGCAATGCGAGAGATACTGTTTCAGAGATATCAAAGTGAAAATTAGCTGGATTGCACGTTCCACCACTAGGATCCAGGCTCAAGCGCAGATTGTTCGCATCATGGAAATCAACACTGGGATGATAGACCCAATTACATTACAGACTACGCTGTGGGTATAAAACCGTTAGACATGGATATAGCAGAGAAAGCGGCCGCCAGGCAGTGGCTGCGTGAGCAGAGGCGGAGGTACTGCATGCGACAGGCGATCCAACGTCGGCCAATCAGTTCGCAAGTCCTTACCTACGCGCCACGAGGACTCCCGCCTGGGCCTTTGTTGAGCAGTCCAGAAAAGAACGACATGAGCTTCTCGTTGTCCATCTTGCCTGCTTCCTGGGTGTTTGCTGGAGGTGATCCGGGCTCGCTGGAGCGATTTGCTTCGCGGTCCTATGAATGATTAGTATGCAGCCATAATGAGCGCAAAGTGGTGATGACTTACCTGCAGCCGCTTGACCATCTCGTCGGCATTGACTTGAATGCCACCCATGTTGAATTGAACAGGACCAATGTGCTCTTCTACGACGCCCGACTTTTCATCAGAATATGTCCGCATGACTGGTGCATCCGACTCCTTGCGTGCGGCTTTGGCGGCTGCCTCACTCGCATCCTCCTTTTGTAATTGCTCGAGTACTTCGACTTGGTCCTCCAAGAATTTCTGAGGATCTTTGCTGGTCACCTCGATGCCGTTAGTGGGCTTCGACAAGCTTGACAATGGGTAGTCGCTCTCGGGATTGCGGATTGTGTCTTCGTATACGGATGTGGCAGATGGACCTTCCTGTGTGTCTTCCACAGTCGGTGAAGGCACCGACTCGCCGTTCTCTTCCTCGCCGGCCTGTGGTGCTTGTCCATTTGTGGGCCGCATATGCCGAGGGATTTCGATGTCGACTTCCCACTGGTTGGAAACGCCTTCGACATCGAACCCGTCTCTCAAGATGCGGATCTTGGCCCACGAGTCCCAGTTTGGCGGGACCACGACCCTGTCGCGATCGGTCACATTATGTCGAAGCTGCTCCTGCTTCAGGAGTGACTTGATGCCGAGGGTCGAATGAATGAGGGTCTGGAGGGATCCTGGCGCTGTGGGCATGGTGTAGATCAGACTGGAGCCGTGCTTGAGGAGGATGGTACGGAGATACTGTAATATGAAGTCGAACTCGGCCTCCTTCCAGCCACGCTCCTTCTCCAGCGACTCGATCTTGTCGGCATTCTGACAAACAACGCATAGTGGGATGCCCAGTGGCTCGTCCCACTCTCCTGGCCCGAGGGGCATCTTGACATCCTCCATGCTGGTGTTTCCCTCAGAGCCGGTGTTGCGCCCCTTGTTCTTCAGCGTCTCGATGTTCTCTTCAAGCACCAGTTTCGATGCATCGTCGAGCGAAATGATGAGAGAACGCAAGACACGTATCCAGTCGCGAAGCTGTCGTATCCACAACCAGGGGTGGTTCCAGTCCAGCAGTATGACTATGAGCATGTTGGGGAGGGTGCGGGGGTTGAGGTAGGGCTTGATGAGCGGCGTGAACGAGGGTGAGGGCGTGGAGAGGAGGTATAGGGAGAGGCGAGCGAGTG
>AJMS01010066.1:0-12993 GCA_000263175.2 Phaeosphaeriaceae sp. UM 1110
GGTCAAGCCCCCGGACTGAGCGAACCAATCTGAGCAAAACAACCTCATGCAGCTGCATAGCTCCCGCCTTAGCCTGGGGTAACGACCGGGTGTCATCCGACCTGAACACTGCCTCTTCAATGCAACGGTTTTACCAATCGCTGCTTCTGCTGTTGCGCCTTCAGCAACGCAGAAGACTTTTAGAACAAAGACGAGCGGCGACTCGATAGCGTGGCTGATATGCACACAGCGACTCATGTCTCATGAGCCGTCTGTTACACGGCGCCACCACCGTCGCAAATAACATCGTCAAGCAGGTGCCATCCCAGCACCATGTCTCTGTTTTGTTTTCGCGCCTCGGCTCTGCCCTGCTCGTGAAGATGTGGCGACGATTTCGGACGTCTTTCCCAAAGAAGCTCCAGCCTGAACAGCCATTTATGTTGGAGATGTCTGCCCCCTGCTGTCGATCGCGTCTTTTTTGGACGGTCCATTTATCGGAGAACCACCTGTTCTGCACTGGCGCATGTTGTATTCTTCTCGATCGACCGAAGGCCTGTGACTTTGACCCTTTCCCATCGTCATAAAAGTCCCTTCCCCGCAGCATTCCGGCTTGTTCCTGTGCGGTCTGGGGAAGTCACCTGCCATTACTCCTCTTCTCGGCGTTCTTACAGTCGTTGTGCTTGGAAGAGATATAATTGTGGGACAATCTGCGCACGTTAGAAAGATTGTATTCGCTGTTAGCTTCGACCATAGAGACGCGACTCGTTCAACGCAACATGGACTCCAAGACAGAACATCCCGTGGCCGCTCATGAGGTGCACGGAGCTCCCAGGAAGCAGGGTGGTGTAATGAACAAGCTGTACCCGCCGGGGCCGCAGCCAGGCGCGAAGGGTCGGATGAAGAATCATTGCAGGAAATTCTGGTGGTGTGGTAAGCTTCAATAGATCGAACACGAAAGAAGCACAGACTGACCAAGTTCAAGACTGTCTAGTTCTAATCATCATCGTCCTGGTCATCATTCTGCCCATCATCTTTGTTGCTATTCCCAAGAAGGCACAGCATGAGATTAACGCCTCAACCCTCGAGGTAACCTCCCAAGAAGTCACCAACCCCACGGAGGAGGGTGTCCATCTCAAGCTCGAGAGCGTCATTCGAAGCGGCAGCAGCTACCACCCCACTGTCGACGGCTTCACTGCAGCACTGTCTCTTGAAGGCAAGGATCCCTTCCTCAACATTGACATTCCTGAAGCAAAGTCGGAAGCCGAAACCCACATCACAGTCGACAAAGATGTCAAGTTCACCTCCCTGAATGCCTTCTCGGAATATACCAAGACCGTTCTAGGCTCCGAGAAGTTCAACGTCTACCTTAATGGCAAGACCAAGGTGCATCTCAGCGGCCTTCCTGCCATGGACGTCGACTACAACAAAGTCGTCGAAATGAAGGGTATGACAACCCCTTTTCCTCGCACCCTTCGAATACACAATGCTAACACGATATAATCCAGGTCTCAACCAACTCAAAGGCCTCAACATCACCGACATCAAAATCCTAGCCGGCACCTCCAAACTGCCCGACGGCTCCAACATGCTCGCCAAAGTCTTCATCCCCAACCCCTCCGTCATGACCCTCGACCTCGGCAACGTAACCATGAACCTCGCCATCGACACCACCGCCATTGGCTACTCCTTCATCCCCAACCTCCTCCTCAAGCCAGGCAACAACACCGTCGACATGCAGGCGCACGTTAACCCCATCGTGGTGTATGAGCAGGTGACGAAGAATTACAAGGATGCGATCGTCCCGTTGAGTGTTACGGGCAACTCGAGTGTTAGGGATGGAGTGCATCTGACGTATTATGAGGAGGCGATCAAGAGTAATGTTGTCAAGTTGGATTTGAATGTCGGACCGGCGCTGGAGGAGACGTTGGGGATTAAGCTCAATACTACGAGCTCATAGGCAATGAGATGAGAAGATGAAATGAAGAGATTTGACTTTTGTTTTATTCATTGTATGATATTTAGGTACTGGTGAAAGCGATTTATGCAGCTGAAACGATCGGAGGTTCGCGCATGTGGAATGCGTTGATTTCAGATTGAATTGCTGCAATTACTATGTTTTTGTAGAATTTGTAATTCATAGATTGTGAGCTGATAGACTCTTGTTCATCTCAAAGTGTGTCAGCCACAATCAAAAGCTTGGAGGATGTCATCTTACCATTCCCTGGAGCGCCGATGTGAACCCCGGCTCCATCACAATCTCATCCCGTATCACATGAGAACCGTCCGTCCCTCGTATCAAATTCCTCGGTTGCCCCCAGCCATGCCAGCCAAGATGCGTAATACGGAGATCGATCAACCTCGTCATGCGGGGAACCCATCTCGGTGGTAACGAGGTCCGTACATGTGAAGGTCTCGGCGGTACGCCCTGCTCACCGAATATAGCTCAGGCCAACTTAGTCGGGGGAGTGTATGCAGTGGGCATAGTGCTTCGGTGTACGGGCGGTAACGTGTGGCCATGCATGCTTTCCAATCCTGTCCGTACGGTAGGAGGCTCATCCCTCGACCTCCCACTCGTCGGCGAAGAAGTCGATGATGTTGTTGGCTGTGGCTGACCCCACGGCAGTAACGATTCTACCCATACTAGCTCTATCGCCAGCGGCGGCGGTGAGTGCAAGGAGGACGAGCTCTTTCACGCTGCCTGCGATGTCGCTCAGGGCGATGACTTGCTCTTGTGTTAGTGGCAGCTCCGTGGTGCAGTAGGGCAAGACGTCTTTTACTGCGCTTCGAGGCGCTTCCTTGTTCTGGCGAGAGTCGATCTGTGTAGAAGTACGAGCGGGTCCCTCATGTCGTCGTTGCTGCTGTGCATCCACGCGAGGGTATGGCGGCTGAGTGAATGCTCTCTTTGCTCCAGTGCTTTGTGAAGGACAGTCGCCTGCACCATCAATTTGATGATCATAGCCTGGCTTATCAGTGTGCTTTGGAAGGCCGATCATCTTGTCCGGGGAGCGTTGGGTGTTGATTTCCATTTTCGGTCCAGTGGCAACAGAGATGACAATCTTGGTGCAGAGTAGGATACTTGCGCGTCTGTGACGAGTTTTCCATCGACTAGATGAACACGACTTAGATGGCGCTATGTGAGGGTCGCAGTTGACTGGTCTTCTCCAATTTCGCTTGACTGCCTGCTGAGGGTAGTGATGAAAGAGTGATATGGGTTTCTCGAATCTCCTCGCACGCCGGGCGGGAGAACGGATAACGTGGTAAGTGTTCAGGGCGCTAACTGGCGATTGAAGGTCGCCAAGGAAGATCTCAAGTTGCTGGGTGCTATAGATGTTGAGGTCGTTGCTAGCGCACGTGGCGCGGCGCGTGAAGTGAGGAAGGGGCGACTGACGCAACATCAGCAGTTGCGACAACTTTAGAATATATGAGCGTCTCGTTTCCAGATCTGCTAGCTTCCTTTTGCCTACACGGCAAGGAATGGTGTCAGATGGCTTGAAAAGTGATCATGATGAAAGCGAACTTCTTCTATGCATGTATGTACACATACTATTTGAACGGATGTAATATCCATCGTTTTCTCTATGGATGCAAGTTGGGTATCGTGAGAGGAGAAAGGTGCCTTTGGAGCCTTTGCGTGCTCTGGAGACAGAGTATATACATGGTGAACGGCATGGCTACTCGTTTCGCCGTTCCTGTTCAGTCGTTGACTGTATTTTTTCAGCCTTTTGAGGCTCGTTCGGTTGACTTGGGTGTGTAGAGTCCTGAGCTTGCATTGCCGGTGTAGCATTTGTGGCCGCCGGGGTCTCAGTCGGACGCGTCTGATCCGGCTTCTCGTTGGACTTTCCACTTCCCTTCCAGAAGCCTAGCAATCGTCCCGAAGGCGCAGGCTCAGGATGGCGAGCCTTCATTTCCTCAAGCTCTGCCTTCACAGTCTTTAGCTCGACTTGTAGCTCTTCTAGATCTTCGCGAATATCATCTCGTGCGTTCCTTGCTTTTCTCCTCTGCCTCCATTGCTCAAACACGATCACGCCAATGCCGACGGCGAAAATGAACGTCTCCGCAACAAAATTCGCGCCGGTTTCTATAGCCTTTTGCTCCGATAATGGTCGTATCCTTGGTTTCGTCCGCTCTTCTATCTTCTTTCGGATGGCCTCCTTCTCCTTTTCTGACAGAGCCTCCTCAGCTTTCATCTCTTCTTCGGTCTTGACTGTGGGCATCGCAGCCTTTTGTCGCGCAGCTTCAGCAGCCTGCGCTTCCTTCTTGATCTGGCGATCAATCACTGCGGGATCTTGGAGGAGACCAAGGCGCATGCGCATATCGAAGCGATGCAGATTTTGCGCAAATTTAATGCATACTCGTCTGAAGCGTGGGTGTTCGTGGGCATTGCGTTTGATCGCATTCTGTGCACGTAAGCAAGAGGCTTTCGCAAATCGTACAATCAATTGTGCATACAGCCATAGGCTTCGCCAATGTTCTTACGAACAGAGACGTGACTTTGAGGGTGAGAGACATGGTGGGCTATCTCGTAGAGGTGGATGGTGGGAGCGGTTGTGATGCAGCGCGAAGCTCATTGTGAATCGAACATGTTTAGTGACGTTGACAGGTGCATGCGACAGCTCATTGAGGCTTAAAAGAAGTGTCAGGGAGAATGGGAGTTGACCGGACGTGAATTTGAGGTTGCCTGGTGCAGCTCGGAGCTTCTCCACGCCGACGTCAGTCTTTCCTACGCAAGGGCCGAAGACCCATGACTACTCCTCGAGTAAGTCGTATGCTTGAAGGACTATACAGTATCTTCTTGCAGTCTGGATCATTGTAAATATACGCAGACATATCTATTCCACAATTCACCAATAACCTTTGTGCAAGAAAGCATTGACAAGCCGGGGTCTTGGTGGTGCGCCGGAGACAAGCGGTCGCCCATGGCAACCGCGACTGGCCCGAGTGTCAACATTATCCGAAGAACTTCATGAGTCCAACCTCACGCATCATCGACATAGTAACGCCCAATGTCTGCCCCCTCTGTCCACGCCGATGCGCCGCCCGAGGTGGTGCGCGACCCCGAGGGTCTGCAATATGAAACCGGACCACAGCTGGGCAAAGGTGGTTTCGCCATATGCCATCGCGCGAAGCTGCTCGGACACGACCATCTCGGCAGCAGCACAGTCGCTTTGAAGATTGTCAAGTCCAAGATGGAGCCACCCAAACTGGCACAAAAGGTGCAATCCCGTTGAATGGAATTTGGACGCGACCTGTGCTGACGCGTCGTAGTTTGTGACTGAACTACAAATCCATTCAAAGCTATCCCATCCCAACATCGTCGAGTTTTACCGCGCGTTCTCCTTTGAGACCAGCACATATGTTGTCCTAGAGCTATGCGAGAACGGCTCTCTCGCCGACGCGATCAAGAAGCGGAAATACTTCACAATGCCCGAGATTCGACGATTCATGATCCAGACCTGTGGGGCCATCAAGTATCTCCATCAACGAAACATTGTCCACCGCGACCTCAAGACAGGCAACCTTTTCCTCGACAAGGACATGAATGTCAAAGTTGGCGACTTTGGGCTAGCTGCATTGCTCGTGTCACAGAGCGACTATGGCGCGATCCGACGGACGACCATGTGCGGTACCCCAAACTATCTTGCGCCTGAAGTCCTGGAGAAGACTGGAAAGGGACACGACGAGAAGGTTGATTTGTGGGCGATTGGTATCATGATGTGAGTATGTACGTAGGCCACGTTGGAGACTCGGCACTTACAGACATAGGTACACGCTTGCCGTAGGGCGAGCACCCTTCCACGCGGCAAAGCGCGAGGACATCTACCGGAAACTGAAGGCGCGCGAGTACAACTGGCCAGACCTAGCCAAGTTTGCGAACGAGATCACCGACGACCTACGAGACATCGTATCACTGCTGTTGGTACACGAAGACGAACGTCCCACACCCGACCAAATCGTCGCCCACCCTTTCTTCAAACTAGGATACATTCCTCTTGAGCTTGACAGCGGTTGCACCTCACGGATACCGAAGTGGTCAAAGAATCGCCCGCCGACGGCATCGACTATCAAACGAGGATACACTGAGGAGTGGTGGACGATGTGTAAGGCGTCTGCTGTTGGAGAGTACGAGCCAGGCAAATCATTCGGAGCATACGGCAGCCGGCGAAACAAGACCGTGGCAAAGGATTGCCAGAAAGAGATCGAGGCGGGAAAGCAGCCAAATATACCCTTCGCTAAAGACTGCGTATACGTGCCTTTCCCAGCGCGCGTCCAATGGCCACACCAACCGACTGGAGGTCTGAGCGAAATATCAGAGGAGAAGGAGACATCATCGGAGGGTCAAGCCTTGGCGGATACCACTGGAAATGATCGCCCGAGAGGACGCCTACCGAGGATACAGAGGAAGGAACAGCCCATGCCGCCCCTTAAGGAGAATGTAGAGCCAGCAGAAGAAGCCGAGGCACCGAAGAGGACGTTGGATAAGCAGCCAACTCGATTGCGGGCTGTTCGGAAAATCTCGAATCTGACTCGAGTTACTGCGACAATGACTGCACCACCTGCGCCGCTTCGGGTGCCAAGAGACTCACGAACAACCACACGTGCGCGAGCAGCGAAGGAGGCCGCAAGGGAGGCACCAAAAGTAGCAGAGAATGGGTTACCAGATCTGCCACCGCTAAGGATCGTGAAGACGACAGTCCGAGCCAAGTCGCAGCCAGAGCCGGAGCACGTTCCACTTCCAACGACAACGCGAAGTGCACCGCGGATCAGAACTGTCAGCGCAGAGATGCCTGGAACTGATCCACTGACAGTATTGGCGCGACTGAATGTATTCCGCGATAACCTTGCCCGTGCATTAGAAAGGAAGCCCTCCAAGTCAAAGCGGGATCAGCCCAACTATCTGCCATTCGTCTCGAAGTGGGTGGATTACTCCAGGAGATATGGTGTTGGATACGTGCTGGACGACGGCAGCATCGGAACCCTCTTGACAGCGGAAGATCAATACCCGGTAACTGTTGCATTCGCGACCGATGGCTACAGCCATCTGAAAAAGGCCGGGAAGAATCGTGAACAGGCGAAGAACATAGGACTCACGTTTTACACGACCGTGAAGAAGGACAGAGGCCTTACACGAATCGAGGTGCTCGACAAGCGGCGCGTAGAAGAGGTCCGCACTGTTTGGCACAAGTTCGGCAAGTACATGTGCGCGACAATCTGCGAGGAGGACGCTCCGTTCAGAAAAGAACCAGGAAAGGTGAACTTTGTCAAGTTTTACCAACGCTTGGGCAATGTGGGAGCTTGGGGTTTCGAGGACGGCAGCTTCCAGTTCAACTTCCCGGATCACACCAAGCTAGTCCTGTCGTCAGATGCAGGATCGTGCAGATTCATGTGTCTCGCAGTAGAGGCTGTTCCGCTCCTTGGGGGAGACGAGAAACTGCCCTGGAAATACGTCAAGGGACGGCCGGTGCTTCAAGCTTCGCTACAACAGCTTCTATACGGGTCCGCGGACAAGGAGGTGGACAGCTTCAAAGAGCAGGCCGAGGCCAATCTTCTACGCCGGAAGGTCGAGTTCATCTACAAACTGGTCTCGGAGTGGTGCCAGGAGGGTGGCCTCGGATGTCTGGTAGAGCCAAAGAACCATGTTTGGTCGGGACCGCAATTGGAGGAGACGAAACGACTAGACTGGGCGAGTGTCGGACGTTACGGCGGCGACGTCTTTTCATGATTGATGATGCATTTCAAATATTTGGATGGGACGGCAAGCGATGGCGTTTGGGTATTGTTACTTTGGACATGGGCATTTTCAGGGCGTCTCTTCGTTTCTTGGCAATGCCATTGAGTCGATGTTTCCTTCATTCGAACACTCCTTCATAAATCAGGGCGGTTCGGCGCATGGGATTCGTCTATCGTAGTCCAGCTCGTGCTGGCAATCAAGGAATTCAAATTTGCATCAACAGGATTATGTGATTGATGATCATTCGCGGCACGGTGGTGGGGGGATATTGTTGCTGCCTGAGGTGCAAATGGGCGACACGTAAGAAACGCCTCACTGCGAGGCAAAAGCCATTATGCGAGACGCCTTCAAGTCATATATGCGGCGTTGGTGAGTAAGCACGTTCGTACAGCTTGCGCGTCAGAGATGAGGCTGTGCGAGGGTTTGCGTGGGGCTAGAGCTTAGTTCCGAGCAGGCCGACCGTCATCGTGCGCTGAAGGGCCTTGGACATGTAGGAACGCTGTCCGCCGATCTTACACGCAGCAAACAATCGAGCGGCCACGCTCTTCACATATTATTCCTTCACCGTCGCCACCTACCTCTTCGTGCAGTCGCGTACCCACATACAGCAACTCACACGACAACAACCCCAAGATTGACTGGAGACGCCATTTGAGGTCGCAGTCGGGCACCAACCATGGTACCGTCACCCCGAGCGCAAACACCCTAACTATCGCTGGCCATACTGACCCAGCATGTGTATAGGCCGTATCGAAGCGCGCAGGGCGCAAGAAGGACGCCGGCGCTGGAGGGCAGCCCAAGGCGCAATTCGCAAAAAAGGCTGTCTTCGAGAGCACCAAGAAGAAAGAAGTTGGAGTCTCAGATCTTACCCTCATTAGCAAGGTGTCAAATGAGGCGATCAACGACAATCTCAAGAAGCGTTTTGAGAATGGCGAAATCTACGTGCGTCGACCCCTCAGGCACCAGCCCCGCGTGCCCCCGAATCGCGGACATTGAGGCGATAGCGACTGACGGAGGCATAGACATACATTGGACACGTGCTGGTGTCCGTCAACCCTTTCCGCGACTGTATGTGGGATCCTCTGTGTGAAAAGGAACGAATGCTGACTGCGGGCAGTGGGCATTTACACAGACCAAGTACTTGATAGCTACAAGGGCAAGAACAGGCTCGAGGTGCGGCGCATATGTTTCCAACATCGATTTCAGAGCTGACCAGACTAGGTGCCCCCTCATGTCTTCGCCATTGCCGAATCTTCGTACTACAACATGAACGCATACAAGGAGAACCAATGCGTAATTATTTCTGGAGAGTCGGGAGCTGGCAAGACAGAAGCCGCAAAGCGCCTCATGCAGTATATTGCAAGTGTATCAGGCGGAAGCAATTCTTCGATTCAAGAGATCAAGGACATGGTGCTGGCCACCAACCCACTCCTCGAGTCCTTCGGTAACGCGAAGACATTGAGGAACAACAACTCCTCACGATTCGGAAAATACCTCGAGATTCACTTCAATGCGCAAGGAGAGCCGGTTGGAGCCAACATCAACAACTACCTCCTCGAGAAGTCACGAGTGGTCGGCCAGATCACAAATGAGCGCAATTTCCACATCTTCTACCAATTCACAAAGGCGGCCTCGTCGCACTACCGGGGTACGTAGACATGCGCTCACGCGGTTGAGTATTCTATTGACGTTATGCAGAAATATTTGGTCTCCAGCAACCACAATCTTACCTCTACACGAGCCGGTCGAAATGCTACGATGTGCAAGGCATCGACGATCACGCCGAATTCAACGATACCTTGAATGCAATGAAGATTATTGGGCTGCAACAAGCTGAGCAAGACAACATCTTCCGGATGCTCGCCGCGATATTGTGGCTAGGAAATGTATCCTTCCAAGAGGATGATTCTGGAAATGCCGCGATTGCAGATCAATCGGTAGTGGACTTTGTCGCATACCTGCTTGAAGTAGACTCGGCACACGTTAATAAGGCGCTCACCATCCGCATCGTGGAGACGAGCCGTGGCGGACGAAGAGGTTCGGTGTACGACGTACCTCTCAATATCGCACAGGCAGGAGCGGTCCGCGATGCCCTATCGAAAGCGATCTATTTCAACCTTTTCGACTGGATTGTCACACGAGTCAACGTCTCTTTGGCAGCACGAGGCGCTACCGCGCACTCAATTGGTATTCTCGATATCTACGGTTTCGAGATTTTCGAGCGCAACAGTTTCGAGCAGTTGTGCATCAACTATGTCAACGAAAAGCTACAACAGATCTTCATCCAGCTTACGTTGAAGGCCGAGCAAGAAGAGTACGAGCGGGAACAGATCAAGTGGACACCGATCAAATACTTCGATAACAAGGTTGTTTGCGAACTGATCGAGGAAAAGCGGCCGCCGGGTGTCTTTGCGGCGCTGAACGATGCATGTGCGACTGCTCACGCAGACCCCACTGCAGCAGATCAGACCTTCGTCCAGCGATTGAATGCTCTTTCGTCTAATCCCAACTTCCAGCCTCGACAGGGCCAGTTCGTTATCAAGCACTACGCGGGTGACGTCTCGTACGCCATCGATGGCATGACCGATAAAAACAAGGACCAGCTGCTCAAGGATTTGCTGAACCTTTTGGGCAACAGTGGCAACACCTTTGTTCACACATTGTTCCCCAACCAAGTGGACCAGGACAACAAGCGACGGCCTCCTACTGCAGGAGATAAGATCAAGGCCTCCGCGAATGATCTGGTAACCACGCTCATGCAGGCTCGACCTTCATACATTCGTACGATCAAGCCCAACGAGAACAAGTCGCCCAAGGAATACAACGAACCAAACGTCATGCACCAGATCAAATATCTTGGATTGCAGGAGAACGTGCGCATCCGAAGAGCTGGATTTGCCTCTCGACAAACATTTGACAAATTCGTTGAGCGATTTTTCTTGCTGTCGCCGAAATGTTCGTACGCAGGAGAATACACCTGGACCGGCGATTACGAGACTGGAGCGAAACAAATTCTCAAAGACACAAACATTCCGGCCGAGGAGTTCCAGATGGGTACCACCAAGGTGTTCATCAAAACGCCAGAAACGCTCTTTGCACTAGAAACCATGCGTGATCGTTATTGGCATAATATGGCCATACGCATTCAGCGAGCCTGGCGGAACTATTTGCGGTATCGGATCGAATGCGCGACACGAATCCAGCGTTTCTGGCGCAAGCTCAACGGTGGCAAAGAATTCATTGAGTGGCGCGATCAAGGTCACAAGATTCTTCAGGGCCGCAAAGAAAGACGGAGATACAGTCTGGTAGGCTACCGAAGATTCATGGGTGATTATCTCGGCATAGGCAACAAGGGCGGTCCAGGTGAGGTGATAGCAAATGCTATCGGCATTTCGGGCAGCGAAGAGGTGCCCTTCTCCTGCAGAGCTGAAGTGCTTGTTTCAAAACTAGGGCGCTCAAGTAAGCCGGAGCCTCGGACCTTGGTCCTAACGAAGAAAAACGTCTATCTCGTCAAGCAGGTGCTTGTGAACAGGCAGGTTCAGATCCAAGCTGAGAGGACCATACCTGTGGGCTCGATTAAATTCGTCAGCTGCTCCACACTGAAGGACGATTGGTTCTCCATCGGCGCAGGCTCACCGCAGGAACCAGACCCGCTTGTGAACTGCATTTTCAAGACCGAATTCTTCACACAGTTGACGAATGTCCTCCGGGGATCTTTGACCCTCCGGATTGGCGAGACGTAAGTTCCCTGCACCTTCTTTTGGCGCGAAAGGCTAACAGGAAACAGAATCGAGTACAACAAGAAGCCTGGCAAGCCAGCTCAAGTCAAGGTCATCAAAGACACCACAGTCCCCCGTGATGATCTCTACAAGAGTGGCACTATTCACACTGGGCCTGGAGAACCTCCGAATTCCATTTCCAAGCCTACGCCCAAAGGGAAGCAGGTTGCAGCTAAACCCATCACCAAGGGCAAGCTTTTGCGGCCCGGTGGTCCAGGCGGTGGACCATCGAAGCTTGCCAGTCGTCCAGCGCAACCGAGACCTGTACCCACACCTGCCGCTTCACAACCGACCCCAGCACCTGCTGTATCGCAGCAGCCGAGACCAGTGCCTCAGCCAGTGGCAGCCTTGTCAAACGGCACAAGCAACACGCGTACTGCATCAGCAGGTCGGACACCTCCTCCGCCGCCACCAGCTCCTCCAGCGGCCCCTCCGGCACCCAAAGAGCCAACCTACAAGGCGTTATACGACTTTGCAGGGCAGTCAGCTGGCGAGCTGAGCATCACAAAGGATGAGATCATCCTTGTCACGCAGAAAGAGAACAACGGTACGTACACAATCCGCGTGGAACCTGTTAGTACCCTGTCTTACTGAAGCTGACTATTATGGCACAGGCTGGTGGCTAGCGTCACGCCTCGACAAGTCCGCCTCCGGTTGGGCCCCATCTGCGTACCTTGAAGAGGTCCAGCATAAACCCGCTCCTCCTCCTCCACCACCCCCAGCTCCTCCCGCTCGCCCTGCCAATGGCAAGCCCAAGCCTCCTGCTCCGCCGGCCAAGCGCCCTGCAGGCAGGAAACCCGCTCCAAGTCCGGGCGACTCGGCGCGGGACAGCGGATATAGTGGCAGCGGAGTCAGCTCAGTCGAGGGTGGGGGCGCCAGAGACAGCAGCGGTAGTATCGCTGGTGGCTTAGCGGAAGCATTGAGGCAAAGACAGGCGGCTATGCAAGGTAGACAACGGGGCGAGGAGGATTGGTGAGGACAAGACGTAAGAGCCTTGCATTGTTGAGATGCTGCTACCGGATTGACGCATATTATCGTACAGTTTCGGGTACGTGGAGCGATGGGTTTGGTCGGGCATACCCATATCTTTTGTCTTGAAAGTTTAGTCAAGAAGTTTGTCCGAGCATGACCGATATGAAAACCACTTAGGCGTACTCTTCGCATTCGATTGCTTTCATGTTCTCACTTTCGCACAGCATCGGAAAACATTTGCGTTCAGTTTACATGTATGAACGGACACGGGGACTAGCATCGCAAGATATTCCGATCATGCAGTCCAGTATATCCACTATTGTTTGGACAATAACATTGCAGGGGATTGGGGTTGCAGTGCAGATAGACAGGCTCGATTGAGCATGTCATTATGTACAATTATCAAATTGAGCTCGATCATCTGTTGACGGCATACAGGTCATGGCAAAGCTGAATCTGAAGCATGAGATGACGATATCAATACCGTTCAGACGCGAAGCTTAGTACCATCGGAGAAATGATAATCGACAAGCT